>CATIWQ010274960.1:0-34367 GCA_949673415.1 Euphorbia schlechtendalii | reverse complement strand
GCAAAGACTATATATTATAAATTGCAATTAATATATAAACTCGCAAATTTACAGTAAACCCCTAATACAAGTCCAAAACTTTCAACATATATCTCAACATCATCACAATCATCAATCTCAAGATAAAAGAGATTAAGCTTTTGTCAATAGATTTTATCGACGGAAAAAAACTACTGTTTTCACCTAATACATTTTTGTGCACACTCAGTTCACACAAAATCATTATGAAAAGGTAAAAGAATAGATTAAGACAGGATACATTTTATTATGCAAGACACAAGCAACATCTTAACAAAAATAATTGAATATATAAATGCATTTGATATCACATCACAACACAAATTTGTTCATCTATAAATAACCAAAACATATCCTTCAAAATTACCTGGTTGGCAAAGCTTCTGCAGCCAGCGCTGACAGATTAGAAGGAACTTGACCGAATTTCAGCTGGTCCTAAATCGAGCTAGAGAGAGTAGTGATATAGAGAGCAGAGACCTGTGTTAAGAGTAAAACATAAGATTTCAATTAGGTTAAAAGCTTGAACAAACCGGCCACATACCTAGAAAAAAAAGAAAGATGAAAGAAAGTGGACAAACGGAGAAGCGACGGAGGCGGTGGGGCGACGGGATGCAACGGAGGTGGTGGAGTTATCGGAGACTATAACAGTCAGAATGGCAGAGGTTAATGTATACGAAGAAATAGCAGTCAAAATGGTAGAAAATGGGGAATTATAAAAGGATATTACGGACGGTTCTAAAAGAAGACCGTCCGTAATAAGTATTCCGGACGGTCCATACATAATGACCGTCCGTAATACATTATTTATATTTTTTATGGAAAGGTATTCCGGACGGTTATTATATAATAACCGTCCGCAATACCTATATTTCATTGCGGACGGTTGGTTCAAAATAACCGTCCGCAATACTATAATACAGACAACAAAAGATACATGTATTACGGACAGTTTTTTTTTAACAACCGTCCGTAATACTTTTATATGTATTCCGGAAGGTTGTTACGTAATAACCGTCCGTAATAACCACCTCCGTGTTTTTTAATACTCAATGCAAACGTTTTCTTGTAGAACCCTCCCAAAAAGTGCGACCCTACAGGCCTTTTCTGCACTAGTGAGGTACTGCCCGTGAACTGTGATCGGAAATGGCTAATAAATCAGCTTCTTTGGATGCGCTTGATTGATTTCCTTTATGGCGTTGAGCAGACATTTTGTTCTTTCTCACTCGTAATTACCAAAGTGTAGCAGCCAATCTCGATTCGATATACATATAATTTTCTTTGTAGTTTATCAGTTGGTCCTTACTGGAACAAGATAATTCATGCTAAAAATAATTTGTTCCACGTCCAACGTGGCAACTCATTTTTATTACTGTTACCTAAGGGACTTGTATGTAATAGAAAATAAAACACAAGGTCCGAAAAAGAAATGCATATTATCAAAGAGATTCAACAAATACACCATTAATATCACAAGGATTGAAAAAGGGTGTTTGACCAACATTGGGAAAAGTTAAAATTTTGATTTAAATTTAATCTTAATTAAAAAATTAATAGACTGCAAAATACCTAGAATCGAGTGATTTTCCATTTTCTTTCGTAGGGCCATTATTATAGTTTTTACTTGTTCAACCGTAACAAAGAATTTTCTAAAATGCTTCGCACTATAAAATTCATTGCATACACGTAAGGTACCAATATTGTATTCAATTGTTTGGCTGACGATTGCTCATTGAAATTTATTAATTCAGTCAAAATAATTTAATTAATATAAAATACAGTAATTGTTGCAGTACATGTATGCTATTCTAAACTTGGATATATTTAGCAGTTCAGTCGTAGTTGGTATCGTATATCAACAATACTTCAAATAGAAAATTTCCCTTGTAATAAAGCCAAATTTACAAACAATGATCCAGTCGGAAAAAATTGTACATTAGGCAGACATGGCAGGCTAACATTCAGTCTTCTTTATGAAGCTATAGTGGCTAAAGGATCATTTGAATCTATATAGTGGTCAAATTGATCTAAATAACTTTTAGAAAAAATATAATCTAGCTACGCAAACACTATTTATGGTTTAAGTGAGTCGATTACATCTGTTGTGGCTTGAAATTGTCTTATCCCCTTTAGTTACAAGAGCCATATTGTTTAGCTGGCTAAACGATCAACGCTACAACAATGAGGTGCTAGAAATGGACTTGTTAGCGGTTGTGAATGTTCTGAATAATTCAACTCCATTTTTAGAACTTGTAGATTCGGTCTCAGATGATTATAAGGAAATAATAACTGGTTTTTCTCATTTGAAATTAATATTCACTAGTAGGTCTGCGAATCAGGCCTCTGGTTTATTAGCAAAGGCATCTGATTTTTCGACAAGTAAGAGAGATTTGGTTAAATATTTGTCCACCTTCAATTAAAGTTGTTATCATTTTTTATTTATTTTAATAAGGCCATCATTCTTCAATAAATAAAGTCTACTCTTTCAAATTCCATTTCAATAAATAATCTTTTTGAGTGGGGGTTCATATCAACGGGTTAAAGAATTAATACAAATATATAATTAGTGATAATTATTAATTAAACTAAAAACAATACTATATCATTATTATCAATTCAACTATAACACTTATTTAATAATCAATGTAAAATGAAATGGAGTTGAATATAAAATTTTAAGATATGTCAATTTTTAGTACTTATATATAAATTAACAATTTTATGTGTAATAGGATTACATTTTACAATAAATTGTTGAGAATTTGCCAATTATGACCTCTTTTGCCGAAAATATTTCATCCTAAGTTTTTACCCTTAACTTAAATAGGTAAAAACTTTTCATTAATTACTTTTTGTACATTCTTTTCTTACTTATATCTTCTGTACGTTCTTTGAGTTTTATCATTTAACTTCTTCTCGCGATTTCTCAACTGCTTATCTTCAAAGTGTTTGTGCTTGCGATTTCTCAGATTTCTATTCTCTACGATACGATTTCAAACTTTAACTGCTTCTCAACAACTGGTTCTTCATTATCAGTGTTACGGTTTGTTGTTTAATCCTTTGAATCTTCTCCTAATCGATTTTTCACCACAGTTCTTCATTTTTTCTCCATTTTTTGTTCCCGTTTTCGATAGTTATGGCACCTAAACTTTTTCTCAAAACAAGAATTTGGTTGTTCATAAGAAGTTCAGGAAGGTAACAAAACTTCTATGAAGTCTATTTCAAGCGCTTAGAAAGAGAGACCTTGAAAAAAAACAGTTGAAGCTCCCGAACTTGAGGTATTCTTTTCATTTTTGAAACTGTAATTGTTTATTTTTTGGTTTAAAATTTGATCATTCTAACTATTTTTGTATATCTGGTATCTATCTGGTAATGATTTAGTTTTTGATATGTCTTTTGTGAATATCTGTATCTATCTGGTAGATACCTGGTATCTGTCTAGTAGTTATCTTGTTTTGAAACCATATCATAAAATTAAGAATAGCAACAGTTACTACTGAATACCAACATTATACTAGATTCCTACCAAATGTGCAGATCTGGTAGGTAACTGATATCCAACTGGTATTAGCTTGTAATTATCTGCATCTTGTTAGAATCTAGTAGGTAACTAGTATTTAAGTGGTATTAGCTTGTAGTTTTTGCATTTTGTTAGAATCTAGTATCTAACCGGTATTTAGCTTGTAATTTTCTGTATCTTGTTAGAATCTGACAGGTAACTGATATCTAATTGGTATCTAACTAGTATTTGCTTATAGTTTTCTACATCTTGTTAGAAAATGGTAGGTAACTGGTATGTAACTGATATTTTTAGTTTGTAATTTTATACATCTTGTTAGATTTTGTTTTAGCTTGCATTTTGTTAGAATATGGTATTTAACTAGTATTTGCATGTAGTTTTTTAAATCTTGTTAGAAATTTGGTATCTAACTGGTATCTACCTAGTATTTGCTTGTAGTTTTACATCTTGTTAGAATCTGGTATTAACTAGTATTAGTTTATTTTCTGCATCTTGTTAGAATCTGGTAGGTAACTGGTATCTAACTAGTATTTGCTTTGTAGTTTTCTACATCTTGTTAGAAACTGGTAGATAGCCGATATCCAACTGGTATTTTAGCTTGTAATTTTATGCATATTTTTAGATTCTGTTTTAGCTTGCATTTTTGTTAAAATCTGGTATCTAATTGGTATTAGCTTGAATTTTTACTACATCTAACTGATATCTAACTGGTATCTAACTTGTTAGAAACTGGTATCTAAATGGTATGTAACTACTATCTTTGTATTAATCCATTGTAATCACTAAAATGAACTAATCTATTTTGTATTTTTCTATCTCAAATGCATGCTAACTGAATCTTCTTTGTATTAAAATTTTCAGCAATTATGGTGTTCACATTTTGAGCTATATTGAGTTAGAGATTGAGGAGAAGAAGATGCCTCAAAATTTTGAAATCTATCAACAAAGGAGGCTCGCTTACAGTTTATACAAGCACGACGAGTAAAAATTAGCAAACAATATAGATAGTGAGGATGACATGTTCAAGACACTTATTGAAATGCTTGATAGTCAATTTTTCCTTCTGAAATGAACATTTATTGCATGTACTCGATCTGATTTTGATGTATTTTTGAACTCTTTACTAGAATACAGTTGTTGTATATAATTTTTTTTTTAAATTTAATTTGTAAGTAATTTTTGCAACCTTTTTGTGTGTTTGAATAATAACATTTTATTCTTAACTGGTAGTTGTCTGGTAAAAACCTGGTATTTAAACAAAAACACCACCATTCAAAATTGAAACTTGGAAAAGGACATCAAGTTCATGTACAAACTAATAGTAATGAAAGGTTGTTAAAATAATATGAGTGTTTACCGGTATTAGCTTGTAGTTTTTTGCATTTTGTTAGAATCTGGTATCTAACTGGTATTAGCTTGTACTTTTCTGCATCTTAATGGAATCTGGTAGTAACTGGTATCTAATTAATTTTTGCTTGTAGTTTTCTACATCTTGTTAGAAATTGGTAGGTAACTGGTATCTAACTGGTATTTAGTTTGTAATTTTCTGCATCTTTGTTAGATTTTTTTAGCTTGCATTTTGTTAGAATCTGCTATCTAACTGATATCTAATTGGTTTCAGCTTGTTTTTTTTTTGCATCTTGTTAGAAATTGGTATCTAACTAGTATTTGCTTGTAGTTTTTTACATTTTATTAGAATCTGGTATCTAACTGATATTAACTTGTAATTTTCTACATCTTGTTAGAATCTTGTAGGTAATTGGTACTTAACTAGTATTTGCTTATAGTTTTCTACATCTTGTAATTTGTGTACATGAATGTTTAAAAACATGTCAATACCAGTAGTCTACTAGCTGTCTACCACTTGAACATTAAAATTTGGTAAAATGTAGAAATTGGATATGTATTGAAAATAATGGTGCAGAGCTGGTAGGAAGCTGATATTTGAACAGTTTCTCAATAAAATAACTTCATTCATGTTTGATTTGTTACCAATAATGCATATATCAATTCAAAATCGCAGGAAAAACACATCAAGTTCATGTACAAACTAACAGTAATGAAAGGTTGTTAAATTAACATGAGTTTCTACTCAATACCAGCAGTCTACCAAATTTTCAGAAACAACGAATTCCATCGCAGTATCTCCATCTGTAACTTGAAACTCTATCTTCAAATCTTCTGTTCTTCATTTATCTTCAGGTTTTCAACTAGGACTTGTTTTAAATTCAGAAAAACTTTAAGTTTGCGAAATTACAATGCCAGCAACCTTGTAACCAATGAATTTCAAATCCTCATTCTATGATATGTAGTTGTGAATCAAAACAAGAATTCGATCAATTTTGTAAGTTTTCAGAATCAAAATTAAATTCGGTTTCATCTTGAACACATGCTTGTTCTTCGAAATCAAACTAATTGAGCTCCCAAACTTATTTGATTGCTCAAAATTTGATGAAATCGCGATTTGATTTTGAAGAAATCTAGACCTACTGCGCTTTTGTTTGAGAGAAAATCGAGAATTTGAGAAAAAAGTTTTGCATTTTTGATGATCGAGTTTGGTTTTGGGAACGAATCAGTCCTTTTATATAGGACGTAATAACTGTAAAAGGGAAGTTTAAAATTGGTATGGAATGACAGCTTTCAATTAGAACGTAAACTCTGTAATTTTGAAACCTTTTTAGTACATTTATAAAATTTGTCCTAAATTGTTTATGATTATTCAATATTTAGTGTTAAATTAAATGTTTATACTTATTATAGATAAAAAAGTTATATTTTTATCGGGATGGGCTAATTTATTTAATATGTTTATTTTTTAATTAATTTTCTTTTTATTCTGAATATAAATTGGGTTTGAGAATTTTCGGATTGAGGATTGATGTCCTCGATCTTGTTACAGATTTGGTGATTAAAAAAATTAAAATTATTTTTTCTTATCAAATTCGAGATTTATATCATATACATATATACCAGTGTTATAGGTTCCGTTACGGTATAAAGAAGGAAAAAAGTTCTGATTATCATGTATTTTCCTGGTAAAATGAGCATACAAGTTAGACTCATAATAGCCTTGTTCTTGCCCTTAAAAGGTATACTCATTACTAATGTTTTCATAACAAAATCAAATATTAAACTGGTAAAGATTATGGTATGCTCTATTACCAGTACGGTAGAGGTTTAACTAGTGAATTTACCCGACAAATAATTTCATAAAAGATAATTTACATAGAAATATATAAATATATGTGCGTATATAATATAAAAATCATGAAACTATGTTTATTTCATATTATATTATTACAATTATACCTTAGAAAAGGTATTTCAAATTATCATTGTACCAATTTTTTAATTTAGACATGTATTCGTACTTTTTATACCCTTATTTTTAGTAAATTGTATCAAAGACAACACTATTACGTGATTTTACCAATATAACAAATGTTATTATACAACTTTAATAACACAACTCATTAGTCAATACCACATAATACATACAAGTAAGCATTCTAGAAAATAGAGTGTGAATTATTGACCAAAAAATAAGGTGACAATAAGAGTATGATGAATTAAGACATGGAGACTATTAAATATAACCAGCTTTGACTTTCTCGTAAATTAACTAATACTATTATTACACCAATAATAACATACAATATCGTGGTCCATGTATTTCCAGCAAATTGACTTCGAATTTCCCTCTAATTTGACTGATTCTTACTTAATTAAGTGTGTATTTTTCTACAGTATATATTTATAGCAAGTATATATTTTAATTTCCTCAATTTAATTCCTAAACACTATTTTGCTGATATTCTTTTTCTTTTGCTGTTAATCATAATTATTTGTCTTAAAAAAAATTATTATAAAAATTTATCAACTACAAAAAAAATTAAACAATAAAAAAACTATATCTCTTGTAGCTAAATCAAATAAATATGTAATATGTAGATAGTTTGTGGAAGACAGGACAAAAGACAACAAAAATCAAATGTAGATGATATTGGTCTTTAGCTTTGGGCCTGTTTGAAATATCACCCATTTGAAGCTTGTGGGCCTGTCAACACAAATGAAATGGTTCAACCCAAGTTGAAGTTACAAATACTGATTGCATTGATTAATGAGAACCGTTGGATTGAAAGGAGCTCAATGGCTGAGATTGAGAGTCTTTAACCCTAGCTATAAAAGCTGCCTTTGCTCGGTTTTTTCATTTCAAGCGTTGAGCTGAGTTGCTGAGTTAGAGAATTCAGAGAGAGAGATTTGTGAAAAGGTCTTTTGGGTTCCTCTTGGGTTCATTGGTTCTAAACTTCATCTTCTTCTTTGATTCTTCTTGTTTTTCTCTAAGGTTTACACTTTGTAAACCTTTGTTTTGTTCTCAGCATCTGTGATTATTTCTTCTCTTCTGTGTTAGGGTTTTACTAATCTTTATCCTACTGTATTCTTGAGAAAAGTGCGATTCTGTATTGTTCTTGGACTTGCTGGCTGTACTTTCTTTGATTGAGTTTAATAAAGCATTGCCGGAGAACCTTCCCCCGTGGATTAGTCGGAATCCCGTGAAACGGATTCCGGAAACCACGTTAAAAACTGTGTGTGTTCTTGTATCTTTTATTTTTGCGATATCTTTGAGATCCTGTAAATGTTTCAAAAGCGATTTGTTTTATGGCGAGTTTACTCCGATTCCGATCCATTTCCGATTTGCGCACAACATCAAACAATTAAAAAAAAAACAGAAAATTATGCAGAGTTTAACAAAATAGAAGACAGTGGTAATTTCTTGTAGCACACATAAATGGACTCATCTGGGGTAATTTATATATTTTTAATGTACTTTTGTTCTTACATCAAAGGGAAATAAAGTTTTACTAACTTCATCCGATCTTGAATATGGATCAAACCAAAGACCTTCTTTATAAGTTGTTAATTTAATGTTAATCATTAGGCTGCACAATGTGAAATAATTTACTTGTATTTATCCAAATTTGATTAATTTAGGGGAAGTCTTATTATTAAATGATTTTTTTAGATTTTTCTTTTTAAATTAAAATTCTATTATACACGTATATGATATAAAAGTCTAACATGTTATTGAAAAAACAGTCTTAGAAGTTTATATCATGAAATGTTGGTTTTCTCATAACGATATTATCCTCATAAATTTATTAATTTCACACTTAAAAAAATCTTATATTTTCTTATAAGATTATTTATAGGATTGTCCATTGCGTTGCCTACTTTAAAAAAAGTGTAAAAGTGTTAGATTTTATTTAAATTTTGGGTTACTTCCTAATTTTCTGACATCTACGTCTCTCTCTCTCTATATATAATCAAATGCTTTTTCTAAACACCTTAGATGAATGAAATGGATAATATAGCATCTTATTTGAATTCATTATACATTTTTCTTTAAGTCTTCTTCAACAGTAGGAGCGGTTAGCCCAGTTGAGGATTTATCCTATTTCTCTTTTATATTGTTGGATTGTAAGCTCTTGACATTGTTTTTTCCTTTTGTTTTGTTTAGTTTGATAAACAAAATGCTAATTCTATAACGCACACTATTGCTAGTGCGGCTTATTTCGATGAGGCAACGGGAATTTGGTTCTCATCTCCGCCTTCTTATGCTACTTATCTTTTGCATTAGCTTAATACAATCCATTTTTTCTTTTAAAAAACATGTTAGATGAATTTTAATTAAAACCGTAAATTAATGTATAATTTAGTTCTTTAATCTTTATTTAATAAACTCAAGCGAAATTTCACGAAATACTTATATATTTGCATGAAATGATAATTAATGTAAAAATTAAAGTAATTTACAGTAAAATAGGTACAATAAATTTTTAATTAAAAGTTGAGGCTAGAAATCTGAACTCTCGTATTATTAATAAAAAAGAAATGAAACAGGAAAAGAAAAAAGAAAAATAAGCTAAGAAATAAAAATAAAAAGAAAAGGAAAACAAATATAACCCAACATATGAGCAAAACCATGACACAAACAAAAAACAATCATATCGAGAGTATTCATATAGTGGCTTGCGTGAACGCTCTGACTCTCTTCTTGCTATGGGTGCCTTTTTCTTGTTTTTGACCTTTACATGTTGCCAAGGATAATTTTCAACCTAAGTTTGCATCATAATTACGATCATATGATGCATAGCTTGAATCAACACAATATTCTGGAAAAATGATTATTCTTGTATCAACTTGGTCTTCTTCTTTGTCACTTGAACCAAATCTTTTTATCCAAGACCTTGTATCACGTTTAAACGAGTCAACTCTATAAAGAGTGTGAGATGAATCGGCATTCGAATACAAAACATTAACAACAACCGGTGAAGAGGCTATATGGGTGGAGGTAATCTTAACTGATGATGGAACAGTTGTCTGGTGTTGCAGAGGAGACAAAGTTGGTGCTGCCAGATTATCGAGTTGATCACTATAAATTGTTGAATCAAGCTGATCAATGTGAGCTATTTGTCGAGATGAATTAGTATTTGAAACTGGGATATGCTCTTTCCTATTAACCAAGGCCGATTCCTTGGAAATAGGAATGGCAATGGATCGGATCCGGATCCGATCTAGACCCATATTATCACAATTTCAGTGGTGGCACAAGGCATATCGGATCTTATCCAACCTTGAAATGATGAAAATATGGGTCTAGATCGGATCCAGATCCAGCCCATGATCATCCCTACTTGGAAAGTTTTGAAAATATTTGTCTAAAAATCTTTTATGTTGGAATCAATTCACGGGATTTATGTGGAAGTTGAGATGCCCGACTCCAAGGACTTTGTTTCCTTGAACGACAACGTGATGAGGTAACAACTAGTGGTTCTTCTCAAATTTGTCTAACGGAAGGTGACCAAGCAAACCGCACAATTTGCAAAATGGAGGTATTTTTTCATAAAGAACATCAATCCAAAGTTCCTCCCCCTCCCTCTCAACTCCAATAGTGTGTTGCAATTCCAAATAGATATCTATATCTACAAATAGCCTTACATAATGTTCAAAATTTCTTTCCAACGTGGTTTTATCAATTTCAGAGAACGCCGATGCATTTAGTAATTTCAGAACGCCGATGCATTTAGTAATGTTGGTGGACTTTAGAGAAAATGGATCAAAATCTTGAACTCATATATGGTCATAATTGTAAGATTCCTGGTTTTTGGGTTTAAGTGAATGTCGAAAAAAAGCGAATATCCGACCTGTTTTCCATTTTCATTCAATCCCTTCATACAGTATTTGCTGGCGGGCTTGGACGGATTCAAGTCGGGCTTGATCGGGCCTTTTTTTAAAAGCATCAACCTAAAATCAACCCTCTCACACTTGAAAACTTCGGGCTCAGGCTTGGCCTGGGCTTGCGATGCCATCCCAAGCTCAACCCATGGCTCATACTAAATTTTTTTTATAATTATTGATGGACTAGAATATATATAAATGAAATTTTTTTTTATATAATTACATATAAATCTTATATATAATTGCATTCTCTAATTGAATTATATAAAAAATAGTACGAATACTTGTATTTAAGTTAAAAAGTTAAACATGTTAAAATAAAAAATTCAAAATAATGATTAACTATAACACATATATATTATTTGTGTTAATTATTACAATTCCAATTTATATTATTATTCTCAGCATGGTTTGTCCAACTCTATGACAAAATATGCCAACTTCTATTTGATCAAAGTTTGGTTATATTCGTATTTGTTAAGTTTGTATTTTTTTTGAAATTAGGTGTTTTGAGTAATTAATTGGTACTTTCGAATTTTAATATTTTAATTTGGGGAGAAAATGGATGCTGCCCGCCAACTTTGTACTTGGTCTACTCTACAATTGAGTGAATAATTCTTTGATCAAATGTTGACTGACCTTCTAATTGAATTACAATTTTCCATCTTTCATATTTATTTATTTATTTATTGTAATCAATTAAATTTAATGTACTCAATTGATACACCTCTTAAAGTAAATGTGTGATGTCTTGGATTCGGAACTCAACCTCTTTAAAAATCTATATTTCTTAAAAAAATTTGCAATCAAATATAATTTAATTGGAATATTAGACGAAAATTCCATGCCCAATATTATGCTTAATTAATGTTTAAAAAGTTCTAGGAACTAATCGGGTGATTAGAGGCTCCGGGGAATAGTTGGCGCGTAAATATCTTAGCCTAGTGGTAGAGACTGAGTTTGTAACTTTATAAGTCACGTGTTTGAACCACATCCGGGGTGGGTTAAGGATTTTCCTTTGTTATTTAATAATATAAACGCATTTGCGCAAATTTCTTTTTTTTAAAAAAAGACTTACCTATAGAATCTTTTGTAGCAAAGTAAATTTGACTATAAATGTTAAATATATAAAAAAAATTGTGTTGAATTTTTCTCATTTTTTGCTGTAAATATAAATACATTGACAACTTTATGCTATAAATTTTTTTTGTTATTGTCAAATTAAGAATTCTGTCAATATAATTTTCTAACCTAATCTGTGTTATTTTTGTTGATTCACGATTCCAATTTCATAGGTATAATAATATAGGTATAATAATGTGTAAAAAAATTATCATATAAATCCATTTTAATAATTTAACAATACAAAGTAGATCGGAAAATTGTGAATAATATTGAAGTTAAATTAGTAAATTTGTGGCTAATGTAGGATGACGGTTTATATTGAATTTGTAACATCTATATTACTAGGTTCAAATCACTAGGATGGGATATAAACTTTTCATTATATTAACTTACAAGTATACATGCCTAGATTTAAAAAGAATATTGTTGGAAATACCCGGTTCGTCCATGAGTTGATCAATCGGGTTAAATGATCCGATCCAATTTAATTATTTGTATTAAATTGAAAAATTATAAAGCTCTAAGAAATTAATTGTAAATAATTAAGAGTTTACCGATTTAATTGCAATTAATCAAATTTTCATTTCATATTTATATGAAATGGATGTGTAATATGAATATATGAATTTATTTTCATTTCTTTTATTTTTTCTCTCCCGGGTTTTCATTTTACAATGAAACTATTGCAAATCGATTGTATTGAACATTGTCATTGTAGAAGTTGTGGATATATATTCATATTCTGACACACCGTGAGATGGATTCGGTTTGACATTCTATACGACGTTATTAAATCTTAGACATACGGAGAAAGGTTAAACACCAATCCGTTTTCCTTTACATTTTTCTTCAAATATCCTTTTCCTCAAAAAAAAAAAAAGATTTAAAAGCAATAAAACTGAAGTAAATTTATACGTAAAAAAGACGAAAAATTTTTAATTCAGTAAGTATTGAAAGTCACAATTGCTACGCCTACAAACGAATAAATATTAGGAAGACTCTTTCAATTCTCTATTTTACAAGAAAAATAAATTGTCTGTAAAAAATATCTGGCCCCAGTATAGCAGAAGTCAAACACAAACTTGACCTTAGCCAGCGCCTCTAAAATTGACTTACTACAAATCTTATTTCTTCTACTTTAAAAAGGGTGATTGATTATAATAAACAAATAAATATATTGAAGATGAAGAGCAATGAAAACACAGAAACAAGCTGTATCAGTATTATGGAAGATCAGGAAGAAGAAAAAATTAGACTTCCTGGATTTCGATTTCACCCAACAGATGAAGAACTTGTCGGATTTTATCTTCGAAGAAAAGTCGATAAAAAATCTCTCTCTATAGAGCTTATCAAACATGTTGATATCTACAAATTTGATCCTTGGGATCTTCCTAGTACGATTCTCACATCTCTGTTATTTTCTATAATTATTTCTCCTTAATTGATTAAATCTACTAATGCATATAATTATTATATGTTTTTAGCAAGAATTTTTCGAAGATTAAAACATGCTTCTGTGATTAGGGTTGAAAGTTTCTATTTGATGGACTGATTAATATCAGCTAGGTTTCTTAACACTTCATATGTCGGTTCATTAAATCCTAGTTATTTCCTGTTTTATTTCATCTGCAGTTTGGTTCGCATAACAGAACGTAATAACTAATTTATTTTACCCTATCATGGTTTATTCAACGAACACACAATACTATACATTTGAGTAGAACAATAAATAAACAGGATTGTGTTAAGAATACATGTATTGTTTACACATCGATTCTCCATATTTGGAATCATATAGAGACCGTCACAACTCAAAAAAATTTAGTATGTATGTCAGAAATAGTTTACTTCAAAGCAATGAAAGCGTTCACACATTATAGTATATTTTTTCATTGACCCTTCACTAAATTTTTTCGATGCACTTGCCTCTATAATGAACGAGATCTCTAGCTAATTTATCATTTTTTATGATAACAATGTAGAGGCGAGCGGGGTCATGGATAAAGAAGGGTTCTTCTTTTGCAAGAGAGGGAGAAAGTACAGGAATAGCGTAAGACCGAATAGGGTAACAGGTTCCGGATTTTGGAAGGCAACTGGGATAGATAAGCCGGTTTACTCAAATGGAGGAGCGGGAGATTGCATTGGATTGAAGAAGACGCTAGTTTACTATCGTGGAAGCGCGGGAAAAGGCGTGAAAACTGATTGGATGATGCATGAATTTCGTCTCCCTACAAATGAAACTAATCCTAATTTCACCGTTGAAGCGGTAACATTCACCAGTATCTATAAATTATTATCATTGTTAAAAAAAATGAGTCGTTTCGTTTAACATTCATGAGTAAAATGTGTTGGAGATAACGGATATATTTTTATGATTTTTTTTTTTTATTAGCTTAAACTTTTTTATCGGTTCGAGATACAACAATGCATGTTTATAGCTCTTTTTTACAACGATCGATGATTGACTTTGTTTTACGATGAAATGATTGCAGGAAGTATGGACACTATGTAGAATTTTCAAGCGAAACGTTTCGCATAAAAAGTACACTCCTGACTGCAGAGAATTATCGAACAAACGCCAACAACAAACAACAACAGGACGCATCAATAAAAGCTCGAACACATGCAGTGTCGATTCGAACATTACAAGAGAACGTTACCTTACTTTTACAGCTGATCCAATGATTCGATGTATTGAAAAGAAACCTGTTGTTAATCATAAGGTAATAAATGAGAGGACAATGCAGTCGAATTCTGAGCAATGCATAGCTCACCAGATTCCATCAATGGCAGCTTCTTCGTCTTCAAACGTTTCAAGCCCTTTTGCCAATGAATTCTTCTCGTACAATTGTGATTGGGATGAACTTAGATCTGTGGTAAAGTTTGCTTTGGATCCTTCTCATTTGTAAATATTTGTTGTTGCTGTTATTATTATTATAATACGTAGTTCTGTATAATTATGGTGGTTACTTGATTAAGACAGTTGATGTCTTGTGTAGGAGACAGTTGATCGGTTTGTTATTTATGATATTATATATTAGAAGAATTGAGCCTATTTGTTCTGATTATACCTCCAGATTTGCTTTTCTTAACTTTCTGCCTTTCAACTCCCTTTGATACATACAACAATCAAAACGATCCCTGCTGCTTTAAGCTTTCTCACTCATTCTTAACTATTTCCCCCGATACTAGATGTCGTTAGTTCAATGAATAAATAGGCGAAAATGGACAATGAATAAATAAAATTGAAAATGTAGTATATAAGTAGTGTCAATGACTTTAACAAAAGAAAAAATAATGTGTCGTCTTTGTCCATTTTCATCTATTTAAAGTCCAACATGTGAAACAATAATTGATAAAAAAATAAGAAATATTTGAAAAAAGTTTATCAAATAAATCTTGAATAAAAACATAAAATATCAAAATGAACTGACAACAACAACTAGTATCGGTTGAATAGTCAAAGAATGAGTGAGAAAGCTCAAAGCAGCAGGGATCGTTTTGATTGTTGTCCGCATCAAAGGGAGTTGAAAGGGAGAAAGTTAAGAAATGCAAATCTGGAGGTATAAGGCTCAATTTTACTGCCACAACTTTCGTGTATAATGTTAAGGGGAAACTTAAAACACATGCACCGTCAATTCATTCATTTTAAAAGACTGAAATTTGTTTCAAAAAAATACCCTATAATTTGTAACCGGTAACAACATGAGAAAAATATAATTTTTTCCATTTGAAACAATAGTGTTAGAGGAGGTATTTTAATCAATATAACATTCTCATAATTTAATCATATTATTTAAAAATTTTACAAAAAAAATTTGAATACTTTTCAAAAATTCTTCATTTTATTAAGATTTTTTAAATTTTTCGTCACGTTTAAATTTTATTATTAAGGTATTGTATTTTTATTATCTAAGGTTCAATAATTCAGTTCAAAATTGATAAGATTACCCTTTTTATGACGTAATTGAAAATTAAAAATCTTGTTTCGTTACCAGTTACAAATCACAATGCATGCTTTTGAAAAAAAAAGTTTACAATACATGTTTTTGAAAATGAATGAAACAATAAGTCATGTTTTTTAAGTTTACTCTACGTCGTAAGCCATATATCATAATAAATCAAAATTGAGGAATACTAGTAAACCCCATATTAGGGTAAACATATTTTTGTTTAACTCTTTTTTTAAAATTTGCATTTTCTCTTCAACGTGACCATCTCTCTCAACTGATTTCTAATTTTTTTCCCATTCTAGCTCTCTTTCCTTATTTCATTCTTGATTTTCTTTTCTCTCATTCTCACTATTCTGCATCTTTTTTTATTTCTTGTTTTCTAACGATCTTTTTGTTACGAATCGCAACTTAACATTTTCGATTTTTTATACTTCTGTCATTCTCATCTTGATCCGTTCCTCTCTCCTTTATTTACGAATCGCAACTGAGATTTTTTGATTTTTTGTTGTTTTGCTCATTAGATTCTTGTTTTTCTTTTCCGTTTTGTACAAATCGCAATTTGAGGTAATTTTTCTCATTGTTCTTCATTCTTCGATTTTTCTCTCTCGATTTGATTTTTTTTACAGATCATGATCCCAATCCATTTGTTTTGTTCATTGTTGTTCCATCTGTTTATCCTCTTGGTTCTTCAATATAGGAGAATAGATAGTTTGCAATTTCAAAATATGAAAACTGTGATTTGAAGAAGTTTTTTTATTCTGGATTTGGATCGCGATTTGAATTTCCCATCACAATTAAGTTTTATGACTTGGATCTCGATTTGAGTTTTTTGATTTTGGATTGCGATTGAGTTTCTGATTTGGATCGCATTTGAGTTTGTTTTTCATTTTTGTTCTTTCTTTCCAAATTGCGATTTGAGCTTTTTTATTTTGTTTATTTTTTTTGGCAATTTCAGTTGTGTCTAGATCTCTTTTTTCTGTGATTTGTGTTTTGTTTTCACTTTTTGATGGAGGAGATTTGTAATTTTTGTACATTTATGGTGGAGTTTTGAACTGATGATTTTGAGTTTCTCAAATATGATGTTTTGTGGTTTGATTGTTGATAAATTTGTAAGTTTTTTAGATTTTAAACTTATGATATTATAGACTATTTGAATCACTGGATTTATATCAAGATCTAGTTTAGATTTCAAATTCAAATCCAGTATCATATCAAGTCGTTATACTTGGTACAATAGTAATCATAATGAATAATATCAAATAATGTTCAAATCATTAGAGATGAAGAAAATATTAAGATCCAGTTTCAGATTTCACATTTGAATATAGTTCCAGATCGATTCATTATACCTGGTATAATGAATATTATATTTGGTATAATAGTCATTATAACGCATAATATTGGAAAATATTCAAATAATTGGAGATGAACACAATATTAAGATCCATTTTCAGATTCACATTTGAATAATATAATAGCCATTATATATCATATAATGACTATTATACCTAGTGTAATGATCATTATAACGAATAATATAAAAAATATTCAAATCATTGGAGAAAAAAGAGAATAATAAGATTCGATTTCAGTCATTATAACGCATAATATTGGAAAATATTCAAATAATTGGAGATAAACACAATATTAAGATCCATTTTCAGATTCACGTTTGAATAATATAATAGCCATTATATATCATATAATGACTATTATACCTAGTGTAATGATCATTATAACGAATAATATAAAAAATATTCAAATCATCGGAGAAAAAAGAGAATAATAAGATTCGATTTCAAATTTCACATTCAAATAATATAATAATCATTTTACATAGTATATTAACTATTATACCAGGTATAATAGCTAATGTAAAAACAAAAATAACAAAAATTATTTTTATGTTAAACATTAATATGATATTTTTATAAAATAAAATTAGTTTTTTTAGGGAAATTGTCAATTTTGTTCTTGTTTTGGTTTACTATTTACAAAAATATATTCTTAAGAATTTATTTTATTTTTTTATATTTTTATGTTCTGATTTTACATTTGTACATTTTTATGTTTTGATTTTACATTTTTACGTTCTGTATATATACCTGTTAAATATCTATTACATGTAAATGTGTTGTATTTCTGTTATATGTCTGCTATATAAATCTATTATATACATTTTATATACCTGGTTTAACACATCTTTTATGTTCACCTAAACTGTTTTAACATATCTGTTATATACCTGATATATACCAGTCATATATCTAGAACGTAAAAAAGAAAATTTGAAACAGTTTTTACGTAATGATGTAAAATTGAAACTTGAGGAAGATTTTTTTTTTATAATTTGGTAAAAATTTGAATTAAATTTATATATTGTATCATAGGCATTTACCTAAAAACCCCTCTTTTTATGTATTTGATTGTATCTTTTTTTTCATTTAATTGGGCTTTAGCGCAAATTCAAAGATGGCAATAAGCCCATCAGGCTTCGTCGTCTCACCACAAAGAGCCCATAATCCTCTGCTCCGCGCTTCATTGTTGAGCCGTGTGCGTCTCTGTCACAAGTCTTCTGGTAGAAATTTCGAAGTCCAGTTGTTTATTTTACCGCAATTTTTCTGGATCCAGTTTTACGCCGGGAAACCATAGTTCTTCTCTTCGTCTCCCTTATTCTTCCGTTGGTCGGTCTCCGGTGCACTTTCTCCGGACCAGACCTCGCTGTTTCCAGTACGACAGCTTTCCGTTTGTTTTTCGATTTTGACTTTTACGGCTCTTTATTGATCGAAAGACTTCGAGATTAAACTCCTTTTCATCCGCCTTTGGTTCTCTCCTCCTCTATTTTTCACTGTTTCTCAGTCTCTCTCATTATAAGAAGGTAAGTCTTCCAAATATCTGGTTTCTGAATCTAGTGTTTTGCTTGATTGGATGCTCTTACGAGGGTATTGAATCTTTTTAGTTTCTTATGGTACTGATTTGTAGATAGGATCCAAAGTTGGGAAAGAAGAAGTATGCGAACATCTCTGAATTCGGATTCTTCGTTCTTCCATTTTTTTCTGAGTCCATGATTGTTTGTGTTTACTTATTCTATTTTCTGTAATTTGGTTTATTTAGTACAGTAAGAACCGAACTCATACATCAATCAAATTGGCTTAAATTTCGTTGAAGTCCCATTTCCTTCTCGATATCTCTGTTTTCCTCTGAAATCTCCTTTTTCCGCGGCTTAATTATGCCATTAAGCTCCTTTCTTATATGGTTTGATGCATTTATAACTCTTTTCTTTCCAAATTTGTGGGCATGAAATAAAAATTAATGCTATTTATTGTATTGTTAATTTTTTTTTCCCATGAAAATCATTACCTTATCGATATGTAATACGAATGTTCATTCTTTATTAAAGAAATAGTAAACTATTAATTAATATTATTGACAATTGTAGTGATTCCTCGAACAGTTGTCTTAGCTGAGTTCTTTTGCTGTACTTTTATTTCTTTTATCGGTGACTTTCAATTTTCTTAGAAATTGAAAATTGACGAATTTTGTGTGTCATTTGGGGCAGACATCTTAGCAGGACTCTTAGCTAAGAATGCATTTGGGCTATGTGATAGCAGTAGTATTGTGAAGTGTATCATTGATGCAAAGGAACTTACAAATCAGAGAATTTAAGGTACCACACTTGACACTGCTGGAATTGAATTTTCTATTTGTCATTATCAGTAAATACTTGCTGTCACTAGTCGCTCTAAAATTTGGATTACTGATCCTTAGCAATTTGGTTCTTTTCTTTTCAGAATTTGAATATGAGACCATCTATTTCTTGCTAATGTAATCATTCATATAAAGATATTTGATAAGAGATTTGGTTGAATTGTAATGAATCTATATTGATGGTTTGGCTTTGATTGTTAAGAGCAATCTGTTAGCCATGGCCCATGGAATGTGTTTCGTTTGTTTCTGTGCATTTAAAGTCAAGATCAATTTGTATTTTGATGTTATATAAGTCTGATTGAAAAATGAGCTTGAGATTATATTTTTGTAAATGATAGAGAACAATATAAAACGGGGCAGATATTGTCAACCATGCAAGCTATATCGTTTGGTGGGATTGAAGATTGTGTGCTTCAGTTATCTTTTTATTATTGGGTTTAGTCGTTTAGATCTTTTTCTGAGATTATTGCAGTTTATGTGTTACTTGTATCCTTTGTTTCTTGCTTGTTCGGCATCGATTTGGTTGTTAATAGTTATTGACTTGAGTGGTAGACTTAGTCTGGTTTAAGTTGGTGGTTCCATTTCAAAGCACAGACTTTTTCTTTTGTTAGGTAGATTGTATCTTGTTTTCAATATCCACTTTCTAACGCTAAAAATTTATGGTTTGAATCGCTTACCATTTTTTTTATAATAATGCAATATTTGTTTCCATTTTTGAATCTGGTAAATGTTGTGCTGTTTGGGTTTCAATTTTGTAAATCGAGAAGTTGGAGACATTTCTAAACGCTTAGTGCTAGATAAGATTCGAAAGGATCTTATGCCATGTGTACAATTCTGGAAGTCTTGAATTTGTGTATCTTTTTATATTGGTGAAAGCCAATATGATGGTGAAGGTAATTTGCAAAAATTTGGATTCGAAATTGTTAGTGGAGCATTGTTGACATTTTTTTCTGAAGGTTAACTTGTTTTTTAGGAAATGATTTTCTAAATTTAGCTCCCAAAATTTGGAGAAAAGCTGGTTAAATTTCGACCACTCTTTTCAACATCAATGGTTGAGATTTAATCATTTTTAAAATCAGTGATAGCAAAAATATTTGAAGTGTTAAATCTCAACCATTGATTTCCGAAAGAGTAGTTGAGATTTAGTTAACTTTACTTTAAATTTGGCTTGCAAATTTGGAGAATCTTTTCCCATTTTTTAGCTTTTTTTTAAGTTTAGAAAATAGTTAAAAAGATATGCCCTTATTTTAGTGAGCATATTGCATTTGATTGAGTTTGATATAGCTGGTGGCTGGTCCCACCTGGTGTGACATTAAGGCTTGGTTTGTTGTTATTATTTGTTTTTTAAGCCTTGTTTACAGAAGCATACTCCCTCCGATTCTTTTACTAATCATCTTAAGATTTCACACTTTTTCATAATACAATTTATAATGGTATGAAAATACTAATCTATCCTTAATTCTAATTGAAGCTAATGTCTTATTTATTTCTCTTGAAATAATATAAGAGTGAATAAGGGTATACTTAGGAGAATGGTGGAAAAGATACATGAAATTTTGAGAAACACAAGTATTTTGGGTTTTCATATTTTAACTAAATGGACTACTAAAAAAAATTGGAGGGAGTGATTGAGAAATTTATTGATTACCATATTCAATTATTTGGATTATTTAATTCATACTTATTCGTAGATGAAAAGAATTTTTCATGGAGAAAAGGTGTTTAGTGTTATAAATAGCTTGAACGATATTGTCTGTCTTGGCATCACGCGTCATTCAAGTTAAGGCCTTTACGGCTCTGCTTATATACAAGTTCAGTGAATTTTCCGAGAGCGATGTGAGATATTTATTACTAACATACCCATCATCGCGATCGTGTTGATAACGTGTTATAAACAGCTTGAACGATATTGTCCGCTTTGACGCCGTTTATAACCAACCTCGCGGTTTTAAAATGCGTCATTTAAGTTAAGACCTTCAAGGCCTTGCTTATATACAAGCTCAGTGGATTATCCGAGAATGATGTGAGATTTCATTCCTAACATTTAATTATTTTTAGAAACAAATTGTATATATCTGGCCAAATACGGGAACATCCCTCAACTTGGCAACAAGTTCGATATCATCCGAAACTTTCAAAAGTTTCAATCAACTACCTCAACTTGGTAAAAGTGCACCGGTTTTTCCCCTAAATGACCCGTGTCAACTTCTGTTGGAGAGAGAAAATTAAAAAAATTGCATCTTTGAAATGTCAAACCAACAAGATTTAACACATAGCATTGAGGAGCTAAGTGGTTCACTTTTGCCAAGTTGAGGGGATTGATTGGAACTTTTGAAAGCTTAAGGGTGGAATCAGGTTTTTGTTGTCATTGAGAGGGTTTTAGTGCATTTGCCTGCATATATTATATGCGAAAAAGAATAAATTACATGGCTTAATTAATAATTATAAAATGGGATCTATGTTATTTTCATATTTAGCATTTATGTACAAGCCCTTCCTTCTAACCGAGCTTGGAAGGGTATGAACCTGTATAAAGTCAACAAACAAGTTTTCCTTGAAGAATAGCCCTTACCCTGCTTCATCCAGCCCGAGCATTTAGAATGAACTGAATGGCTGCTTGATTTTCCTTGTGGGTTGGATTTTGGGATGATCTGAAACTTCATAAGTGGTATCTCTTATGCTGAAGAATAATGAGACTAGATTATCAACAAAAAATATTCATGAGAGTAAATTGAATGAACAATGGCCAGGGCCCAGGGCAGCTGTTGTTTAAGCTTTTTCACTAACGTTTTAGTAAGATAGGAATTTTGGACATATTTGCCAATTTTGTTGATTGTGGGGTTTGAACCCACTACCTTACACTTCTTGGATTCTTCAAGGGTGTTTGCCAATGGAGCAAAGCATAGTGGTTATAAGATAGGATATTTTTGGTTTTAGCTATCCATGAAATGCACCGTCTCTTTTGGTGGCAAAGCTGTGATTATTACGCTATTGAATGAAGAGGTAATTGATTACAATAAAATATGCTGCAGAAGAATTCATGAAGGGAATTTATATTTGTGGCTTTCTTTACGATGGCAAACCCATAAAAATATAATCTATGGAGAATGTCTATTCAATTTTAGAATGAAACCATGAGAAATGTGCATATTTGGAATTTTATTATAAATACTTGTCAAAATTAATAAGCTATCAGAAATATATGTAGCGCAATTTTTAACTTTTTCTCCTTTTTAACTTGTTCTTCTGCTGCTCTCTGTGTGTGTCATAAAAAGAACCATGCTTGTTTTATTAAATGTCAATAACGGTACTTGAATAATGTATGTTGTTTTGTTCAGTTGCTGCTGGTTAAAATCAATGAGTTCAAAGGTTTTAATTCTTCTGTTGGTTTTAAATTAGATGGTAAATCGATATTCGATTGGTTTCCTTTTGGTTCTTTCATGTCTCCTTCAAGTTTTGGATGCCAGTGCTGGTGATGCCGACCCAGTTTACAGGTAACTTTTTACTCCGCATTGTTATAGTTTAGGATTTACAGTCATTGCTCCAAATCATTTAATGAGACTCCTGCCTCCCATTTGAATAATGTATTTAGTGTTTAGCAGTGGTATCCTCGTGAGCCATTTGTAGGCATAAGATCAATATTTTGTTTTTCCTTGTTTATTGCTTAGAAATGGTTATTGGCTCCTCTACATCTATTTTTATGTACACATATAGAATTTGAAGAAAAGACTTGATCATTAGTTTGTACGTTGTACCAACATTAGAACCATAAGAGGATTGTATTAAATTGATTTAGGCAACATATTCAGTGGATATAAGGGTTAAGCAGTAAAGCATTTTTTTTCTCTGATGTTCATAATTCCTTTGCCCCGTTGTGTAGGACATTTAAAGGAAATAAATAAGTAGTTGTGGATGTCCTTTGAATACAATATATAACTTTTTCATACCATGCCTTCATAAATACAGAATAGGGCTATCTCAAAGCCGTATCCTTTATTTATTCTTTTTATGACTTATACCACATGGTCATTTGTAAATTGTGATCAAGATCTTATGAGAGAATGTATCTGACCAATTACAGAAAAGTTGGTAATTTCAGTTTCATATGGACAACCATCTATATGTAGATGACTCTTATTTTGTTCGGGAATTCAGGGCATGCATGGCAGAATGTGAAAAAACTGGATGTGTTGGGCAAAAGTGTTTTCCTCACTGCAAGTTTTCCTCCGATGGTGTATCCATTGACGGCCCGTGGTACATGCAAGAGCCTCTTTACTTGCAATGGAAACACTGGGATTGCCAAGGCGATTGCCGTTACCATTGCATGGTGGATAGAGAAAAGGAAAGAGAAGCATCTGGTCAAAGTCCTGTTAAGTACCACGGTAAATGGCCTTTTAAGCGGGTATATGGAATTCAGGTTTGTCTTCAATTGATTTACCCTCATGAGTGTTATTTCTCTTATAAAGTTGATTTAGATGTTAATTGTGTTTCTAGATTCTGCTTTTTGACTTGCTTTTCTTTTGTTTGCAGGAGCCTCTCTCTGTAGCGTTCTCTGCTCTCAACCTTGCTATGCATTTCCATGGCTGGCTATCTTTTTTCATTCTTCTGAACTATAAATTGCCTCTGAAACAAGATAAGAAGGCATACTATGAATATGCTTCTCTCTGGCATATATATGGACTCTTGTCAATGAATTCCTGGTTCTGGAGTGCTGTTTTCCACAGTCGGTAAGCTTCATTCTTCTTTCTTTTTTATATCTTGAAAATATATGAGTGCTTTTCTTGACAATCCAAGGGCAGTTTTTTTCTTCTCTGATAATGGCGTGTAGAATCTAAATGGTACTTCCAAAACTAATCCATGGAAAAGCTAATTTTGCCTGGTTTTCAAAAGCATGGAGATGATAAATAGAGTTATAGTTCTCCTTCTATTTTGATATGCAGACATGTGTAAAATGTAAATTGAAGTCGGTATTGTCAGTGTTCATCCTATCCTGATTTTGCTTTAACTGCAGAGATGTGGACTTGACGGAGAAACTGGACTACTCTTCTGCTGTGGCTTTAATAGGTTACTCACTCCTTTTAGCCATACTACGGAGTTTTAACGTCAGGGTTGAAGCAGCGAGGGTCATGGTTTCTGCCCCGTTACTTGCTTTCATTACCACTCACATACTGTTTATCAACTTCTATAACCTAGATTATGGTACCTCATCTCCTCTTATATGCATTACGTTGAGAAACTTGAACTTGTTCTCAAAAACCGTAATGCGCCCCTAAACTTTTCAACTGACCTCGTGGTTACCTCAACTTTCAAAAAATGTGTCACCTTAATCTCCCTAAACGTCACATGTCAGTTTCTGATTGGAGAGAGATTGACATCTCTCAAACACATGACGTTTAGGAAGTTACTCGGTGCACTTTTTGAATGACGAGGGAGCTACGAGATCACTATCAAAATCATGGGACTACGGATTTTCGGAGACAATTTAGGGAACCACCTGATGTGTCAAGTTTTCTTTATGGTCAAATGCATCGTTACCCCCGTAACTTGGCGAAAAAAGACCTATGTCACCCCCCACTTGCAAAAGGACCAGATAGCCCTTATAACTTGGTAATAGCGAATTGTTTAACGCCACATGTCAAAATCTGGTTGGTTTGGTTTTTTAAATTGACATTTTCTGATTTTCCTCTCTCCAACCATGAGTTGACACATGACATAGAGAGGGCAAACTGATGCGTTTTTGCCAAGTTCACAGGATTGTTTGGAACTTTTGAAAGTTTAGGGTGGTATCTGTCTTTTGTTACCAAGTAAGGGGGAGTTTGATGTATTTTCCCTTTTTTGTCATGCTGAAATGACAACGAACATGTACAGGGTGGAACATGAAAGTATGCGTTGTAATGGCGGTAGCTCAGCTTGTAATATGGGCGATTTGGGCGGGTGTGACTCGCCATCCATCTCGGTGGAAGTTATGGGTGGTGGTTATAGGAGGTGGTCTTGCAATGCTCTTAGAAGTTTATGATTTTCCGCCATACAAAGGATTCATAGATGCTCATGCTTTTTGGCATGCCACCACCATCCCACTTACCTACATTTGGTGGAGTTTCATCCGTGACGATGCAGAATTCCGAACCACTTACCTCCTCAAAAAGGCCAAGTGAGCAAATCGGAGATATCAATTTGTACAAGTGGGCGGTGGATAGTTTTATAGGATTTCCATACTTTTTGTTTTGCTGCAGCAATTGATTTTTCTTTTTTCTATGCATCTCGGAGGGACCAGAGTTGCTTAGTTTGATGTTCAATATATTGGATGAAATTGAGATTTTTCTTTCCTTTTTTTGGTTTTTTTGTAATTTTATTTTAGTAACCTTTATTTTTGACTTATTTGTATGAATGCTTTATGTAGCTGTTGGCCACTGATATTTTTCCTTCCTTTTCCTATTTTTAATTATCTACTGTCAGCTTTTTTGGAATAAAAGTAGAGATTTTCTTTTGGACCCCATTAGGGGAGGTTTGTAAAGTTGAGCAGCAAGTGTCAATGTAAAATAAGAAATCCCAAAGAAATGTACAAAGGGAAGTCGGTGAACCTGTCTGCCACTTTGTTAGGTGAATTCTGTAGAAGGCATCAATGCGTAAAATATTTAATGTATCAATTTGCTATTTTTATAGTTTATCATGCACCTTGTATAAATTTATCAGTTTTTCATGTCATTAAGATTTTTACCTCAAAATTGCATGGTAAATAATTTATGAAATTAGTTGTACAATAGGATTCCACCATTATAACTTTTTATTTTTAATTTGCTGTATCAAGAAGAGTAAAAGTATTAATGTGAGTTTTGAACAACAACATTTTGGTATAACATATCCCGTTATTTTGTTATTTTAGTGGGTCCGGGTTATTGCCAAACAAAATTTAAAAAAATCATTACTCAAACTCAATCTATAATTCGGCGAGCAGGATGGGCACTTAGGCCCACGAACATGTATAATTGTTTTTATATGATGTGGTTGCTCTTAGATATTGTTGATTGCTTTTTAAGGTTTTCAGACCCGGATTGATCAGTGATCTGATGAAGGAAGTGGGTCATGGATTTAAGGTTTAATCGGATTAAATAAATGATCGAACCGGATTTTTGTAATACTATTAAAATATTTTATATTTTATTAACAAACATGTATTATAAGTTGCATTACTTTGTATTTTTCATAATGGATTCACATATAGTAATATTCATAAATATCAAAATCATATACATAAATCAATTTATTGTCATTAAAAACATTCATAGTAAATTTTTAGTGTTTATAAATCTATTTGACTAATAACAACGGCTCATATATATTCTATATAGGCCCACGTTTTTAGCATATATATAATTTATTTATTTAATGAAAATAAACACTCCTTCGATTTTATAACACATTACATGATCTAAAAGTTACATTACATTATATTCTACTAATTTATTATATTTTTGCTCATTAATGCACTTTTTAAGTTAATTTATAAATGTTTAAAGTATATATATATATATGGATTGCTTTAAAGTTTAAACCCTAAATTATATTTATAGTAATTGAAAAAGATAAAAGATAAGAATAGTAGGAAAAGTTAAATAACAACGTATCTCAAAAAATAAGAAAAACCAACGTGGCCCATTCCTATCCCCAATTTCTTGTTTTCTTTTTTCAAAGTTCATCTTCCTTGTTCCCATTTTCCTCTCTACCATTTCAAAAGTTCTTTTTTTTTTCTTACAGTACTAGTCTAATTTCTCTCTAGTAGAAATCTAAATCATGGCAGCCAGACAATATTTTCAGATCTCTGCCTCTATTTTATCTCTTGCTTGAAATTTCTTCTATTTTTTTATTTCATTTCTACTGCCCAAATCTCATATATTTCATCTTTCTTTACTTCAAATCTCAACCTTAACTGGGATTCCCTTGATGTCACCTTTTTTCTCTGACCACTTTGCACTGCCGGCGGGGTTCCAATCAAAGAAAGCCTAGTTAAAGCAAAATGAGAATGGATGAAGGGAAGTAAAGACCTTTTGGTCAATTGATTTAGGAATTTTACAGACAAAGTTTGACCGGTGCTAAACCGTCATTCGGTGCCGATTTCTAGTTCGCCGGTTCAACCGACCGGTTTACCGGTTGAACTTGGATTTTAAGGAAGTGAAAACATCCATTGAAAACTGACTGGATCAACCACCGGTTCTGGTTGAACCCTATAAGACCGACTGATCCGGTTATCCGATCCGGTTTTCAAAACCATACTTGTTATTGTTACTAATAACTTTTATTTTTGAAATATATTAAAGAGAGTTGTTAATTAAAGCTACGGATTGCAGTTTGATGCCTAAAGACGAAATGCGGTTGTTGGAGAAGTTCCTAAACACTCATTAATCACGCAACTCATGTCCAAGTATGAGCTAACATAGTGCACGTATGGTGCAGCTGTTAACTTTTATATGATTAGCTATTGCAATTATTGATCACTTTTAGTTTTAAAAAATATCAGAAATATGTTGTAAACAAACACTTACAATAATTGTTTAACATCGGAAAAAAGTAAACAATGGTGTTCAAAGAATTTGCCAAGCAATCCCATATTCACAAACTTATTATCAGTGGTTCTTAATATATGTCATTTTAGATCTTTTATCAAAACCAATAAGACATTTAATGCATTATAAAATGACTATTCTATCCATTTTACTTTATAATAAAATTCTCTCTTCTTAACTACCAACTTATAAATTAATCTACACTTAATCTCTATCCTAATTAATGCAAGGGTATATTAGTAAAATCTTGTTAAAAAATGCATAGATATTTTAAAATGACAACCAAAGTAAAATATCTAAAACGACAAATATTAGGAACCGGAGGGAGTAGTAAAGTATCTTTTCCTATATTCTTTGTTAATTGAAGACTATCGAGCACCGTATAATTTATAACAGCTTGTTCCGGAGCATAGACGTTACAATTTCAGCATCCATCTCAACATATATGAAATCCAAAATAAGACTGCTACCACCTCTAATTAACATCGGTAAACAATGTGAAATTTCAACCATATGGAAAAATGGAAAAAAAAAACATACTATAATGCATTTTATCTTCTAAATTTTTTACGTCTTATATTAACTGCCTTTCTCGGTTTTCATTTGTTTCTTTCAATCCTTTGAATTTGATAAAAATGCATCAGCTTGTACAAGAATATCACATGTCATTTCTCTTATTGTTCTCGCTAACATATTTAAATCTAAAACTTACTTAGCAAAAGTCATCCAACTTAAACGAGAAAACATGTACCACAATGATTAATGATAATTTTAGGTTGAATGCATCGGAATTCTTGAATTTATTTCTAAACATAATTTACTTTTTGAATTTTCAAAAATTTGAAATAAATTGTGAACTTACAAAAAATACATCAATTCGTATACTCGATTAATTTCTAGCTAGTTTATTTTTTCAAAAATATCATATTTCTTTCTTCAAATGACAGCATGTGATATTGAACACGCTATTTAAAAATTAAAAGAATTATTTATAACTTTTACTCTTAAAATATACTTTAAATTATTAAGAAAGCAAATAACATTTAGGAAAAAGATTAAAGGGTACAATTCGATAAAGTTTTTCTGAAAAAAAAGAAAGAAAGCAAGCGTAATAGTGACGGCATGCGCATTAGCTATATCCATTTAAAATTCCAATCCTCCAGATTCCACGTTGCAACGTGCAATTACTGTAGATCCACGTAGGACATACTCCCCGCGGTGGCATTACATCGTAATTTCCATAAATATCCATGCCTACTTTCCCATCCCTTTTTCTTCTAAAACCATGTACTGTTTTTAGATCACCGTCATAGATCCGTCAACATCCGCAGTCGGTGCAATCCACGCGTCTTCATCCTGTTCGTCTGTTTTCATTATAAATAACCCATCAGTCAGTCCCTCAACTAATTGAAAAGCTGTAAAAAAAGAAAGAAAAAGGACAATAAAAGCTTGGTCGGTAGGTGATATATTAGAGAGAGAATATGAGTAAATGAAGAGAAGAGAAGAAGAGGAGAGGAGAGAGAGAGGATGAGGAAGAAGATCCAGTTGATTCTGTTACCGGCGGTCTCGAATTCGCTTGGTGCAGGTCGGGAACTAATTGGCTTCTTTATTTTTCCGTAATCGGCGAGATGTGATTGGAGTGAGCGAATTGGATCCCGCCTTGCATCAACTGAATCGGAGACCGCGGTGAAAGTTGGCGCCGATCTTATTCATTTTTCTCTCCGTTAATTGCTCGGATCTCAGGTTGGGATTTACTTTTATGTTCATGGCTGAGAATTCGAAAGCTTTATTTATGATAAATGGCCAGCTGAGTTATTGTTGCTATTTCTACTTTTTTTTCTTTAGCTATTATTGATCTGATAGGATTTAGCATTAATAGATCTAGATTTTTTTTGGATTTCAAACAGGCTGAGTATTGAATGTTGGCTAGGTACGGCTGCTCATAATTATTCTAAACATTTCTATCTTGCGTAGTAATGAGAATTATTGACCTTTTTAGTGAAAATTTATGCAAGTGTCAACCAAGATTTTCTGGTAATTTTTAATAGAATCCAAATGAATTTAGTATCTTCCAAACCAAAGTAAATACTCCATCTGTCTGTTATATTTCCTCGTTTTAGAGGAATTAAATTTTGATGTCATTTTTTATTTTACTCTAAGTTTTACATTTCTACCTTCATTAATTTTTTCAACAAATTTGTTCAACAAGATAACCATGTTTTAATCTAATAATTAATATTTAAACTTATTAATGAACTCTGAAAATAGAGTAGGAAATTTACTAAAGGTTAAATCAGTAAACCACCTTATTCGGTTTATTGTTATCTTACAAACTGTAAAACGATAATATTTAGTAGACGTACCTTTCCACAGAAGGTTTCAGTTCCCGTTTTTGTTCTGTATAATCCTAACTGTTAATTGCTTAGATTTTGTTAGCTCGTTTACTTGTCTTTGGATTGATAACCGTTCTTATAATTGAGCATGGCATATTATTATAGATTTATAGGATATATTGTCCCTTTTAATTTTTTCTGCTCTACTGTTTTAGGCATTTCCCTTTAGCTGAGTGAGAAATGTACGTAGTTAAGAAAACTCTCAAGTTCAATTGCTGATGTACTGCATTTGCCCTACTCGTGTTTAATCTTTAGATATGAAACTCTGTAAAAGCTCAAACCGCTAAGCCAAAACATATGGATAGATCTTGGCATTATAATTTATCCCGTTAGCTATGGCATGAATATTTGATAGGACGGCACAAAGGAACAAAGATTGTGCGATGTTGAAATTTGTCAAGTAAGAGTGCCGGGATTCAAGTCCTACATCTTGTGACTAAAGAGAGTATTTAACATGATATGAGTTGCCATATTCACAAGAAACTTGAATCCCTCAAAAGTTTATATCATAGATAATCGAATTAATAATGAAATAGTCAAGTGAAACATGATTGACCATTGCAAAAGCACCTTATAGTTTTCATTCTCATTGGCGTTGCAGTGTAGTTGAACTTATGCTAGTTCCTGATTTTATCCTTGTGAATTAATTCTTTTCTCCTTTTTCCTTTGGAGTGAAAAAGCTCTTACTCTGATAATTATGCACTTATGGGCTTTAATGCAAGTGGAATAGTCAAATAACCCATCTGTGTGCTGTAAACGTGTTCTTTTTCCTTGTGAGTTCTTTTTTTTTTCTTTCTGTTTGTCATTTTGCTGGACAGTTCAGCAAGCATAAGTCTGCATACTGTTCAATGAGATTGCTGTTACTGGTCATATGCTGAAAGGGAAAAGAAAGTGGAGAATCATTTCTTCATAATCCATTTTTTCTGCAACCAGTCATGATTCAGCCTTCATGAGTGTGAAGTTAAATAACCTTTAGCTTAAATCCAGGTTTGCTTTCACTGACCAATAATTTATCTTTGACATTTCTTCATGTTTCTTTTTCTTGGGGCCCATGGTTTTTCAGGGCATTTAAGTTGGTATTTACATCTATAGCATTATTGTCTGCAATCTGTGCTATGAATTTCCTTCTCTGATATTCTGATGAAATTCAGTTTTGCCCCCTTATTGCATTGGTGAGGAGCATCTGAATTCATATCCAGGATTTTGATTTGGTGGTGGCAGGTGATAGAGTTTTATAATTATGTACCTTAACAAAATTAATGTTTGTTTTAACCCAACATGAAAAAAACATACCACAATTCAAATACATGAAGTTGCTTTGACAGAATGGTTTATGAAGTGTTCAAAGGCATACTGCACATTTGAAAAAGTATACCGAGTAAATGTGCAATGTCTTGCGTTCGAATCTTACTGAACACAATGGTGAGGAGTCTTAACTATTATCAACTCCATGTATAATATTATCTGAATAAGGAGGATTGTGTTGTAAACTGGTATTGCTCGAAATTCCTCTTTGTATATTTAGTTGGATTTTTTTTTATAATGTAGTATCAAAAGCCGTTATTTTGCATTTTTGGCATTTGGTTTTGTTTAAATCTAACTGATATCTAACTGATACTTGGGACAAATTGGGCATGGTCTTGATCTTGAAGTCTCTTGAGGCATGTTTGGGATTGTTTTCTCAATGGTTGTCCGATCACAAACTATAATAGAATAACATATTTCGGTTTTTGGATAAAAGATTTTGATCTTTTAATACTAATTATTTAGGTTTTGTTTGTTATTGATTGTCTAAGGGTTTTGACAACATGGGAAAAGCAATCTCAATCTATTATTGCTGTATTTGAGTTGAAATTTTAGCATAATTCGGAACCTATGTTTTCTTGATCATGATAATGAACAATATAAATAAAAACAAAACACCTTTTTAATTCCCTAAAAAGGTGATATGAAAGTGGCTCGTATGAATACCATATATAAATTAATACAGACATGATTGGAGAATTTCATTAATTTAACGAGTTATTAATTAATCAATAATTATTAAATTATTAATTTATAGAGAGATTTCGTCATCAAACAAAATTAAATTTTATTTAATTTATAAACATTTAAAAGTAATGAATTTTACCATTTTATATATTAAATTAGATATAATCATAATTTAAAAATTATGTATTATAATTAATTCAAATACAATTCTTGAAAATAATGTTGAAGATGATGTTGATGAAGACTCAACACCGTTGGAACCTGTTTCTTGTAAAGTAGCACTCAACACATGAAAGACACGTAATAATTTTTTGATACAGACCGAAAGCGATATACCAAAGTTTTTGGATGCAAGAAGGAATATTATATATGTGCTTCGAGAAGACTTAAATTCTATGAAGAAGTAGACTAGGGGTGAGCAAAACTCGGCTCAGTTCAAAAATTGAATCAAATCCAAACCAAACCAAAAACCAAAATGCTAGAAAAATAATAATTGAAATCGAACCAAAGCATATTCGGTTTGTTTTAAACTGAATCAAATAAAATTCGGTTTGATTTCAGTTCGATTAGATAATAACTCAATTTTTAAAAATCTATAATATACAAAATAATTATTTACATATTTACATTTTACGATCATAAGAGTGATATTCAAATGTTGTTATTTTGATATGAGATGAATTTGATATTTTTTCTATTGATATAATTTTATTTTTCAAAATCTAATGCATGGTTAAACTTGGTACGTATTATATAAATTTGATATTTCAATTGTATTTTGTAAATTCTAATAAAAATAAAACAAAATCAACAACACATAATGAAATAATGTTATTGTCCTTCAACCATAAATGCAAAATAAAACGAAAGTACCAATAACTAATGATGACGTTAAAAAAAAGAGTGTGTCAATGATAAAAAGATGAATGTAAAAATAAGAAAGTATGATAGTGATAAAATTAGTTTGTGTATATATAAATCGAATATATAAAATAAAATTTATTAGTTATATATTCGGTTCAGTTTTATTACTAAAATTGAAAACGAAATATTATAATTTTACAAATCGAAACCGAATCGAAATGAATTTAATTCAGTTTGGTTTTTTATTTGGTTTCACTTTGGCTGTCGTTTTCAATTCGGTTCTATACACCACTAAAGTAGATAACAAAAGAATTGCATTTTACAAAATTTTAATATATATAGATATAATTATGGTGAAATATTAATTTATGATATTACTGGGATAATATACTTATAAAAGAAACTTTAAAAGTTTTTATCTTATTATTTTATCGAAATTGATCATTTTCTCAAGTGACCCAAATCGGGATCATAAAAATATATTATTCAGAAACTGTAAGGAATTTTAATTAATTTAATTTAATTGTAATTTTAACCAAAATATCATTTATTAGTAATTTTGTTTTACAATATTTTGCGATTATAACTCATATGTGACACCCCTATCAACAACAACATTATCTTTTTTATTTAGTTTGAATTTTTTAACTTAAAACCAGTGTTATTAAAACCGTACCGGCCGGTTCAACCGGTAAAACCGGGTACCGACCAGGCATACGATCTGTTTGAAACCGGTTTTGAAGAAAATCGCATCCTACCAGTTCATACCGTTAAAATATTGGTATACCACTAAACCGGTTAAACCGGTATTTAAAAAAAAACTTTTCAAACTTTAGTTTAAAAGCTTCCCGTTCAAGTTCTTTGCTTTTATCGTTATGTTTCCTTTCAAAATCAAAATAAAAAAAGTAAAATCCTAGAATTGATAAAGATTTTTTAGAATTAAAATTTGAAAATTTGTTAAGGATATTTATTATTTAAATACTACATTATTTTAAAA
>CATIWQ010274938.1:0-53780 GCA_949673415.1 Euphorbia schlechtendalii | reverse complement strand
CTGTGAGCACGGGATTTTGAACCATCTCGCGAATTCGATGATGATGGCTTTTTCAGGATTTTATCCTTGAATCACACAATTTTCGAGTATCCTGATGCATCCGAATAGGAATCCTCCTCGTCTCTAAATTCAAGAAGAACGTTCCAAATGAAATTATTTAATAAATAAATAAATAAATAATTAAAAAATAAAAAATAATATAAAATACAAAAAATACGTAAAACATGATGGAAAACCGGATCCGGGGATCCGCATCGCCAGAATCAGGTAAGTCCTCGGAGTCGCGCTAGACATCTCTAGCGAGGAGACCAAAGCTCCCTCGCCAAAGACTTTGGCGAGGGTCTTAAGAGACCCTCGCCAGAGACTCTGGAGAGGGTCCCGAAGAACCCTCGCCAGAGACTCTGGCGAGGGTCCCGAAGGACCCTCGCCCGAGACTGTGGCGAGGCTCGACCAAAGAACTTGGCGAGGCTCCCTCGCTAAGCTTTGGCGAGGCCTGAGCCTCTCCAAAGAGCTTGGCGAGGCACCCTCGCCATGCTTTGGCGAGGCATGCGGCCTCGCCAAAGCCAGCGCAAGGGGCCTCGCCGGAGTTTTTTTCCAGCGAGACCCCTTGCTAGAAAATCTTAACTTTTTTGGATTTTGGGGTTTTCCTATGGATAGTTGGATCATTTTCGATAATCCAGATCTCAAAAATTATCAGACAAAAATATAACTTTTAGAACAACTCTAGATTTCAGGAATAAAAAGAATAATTTTTGGACTTTCTACTACAACTTTTTTACCTAAACAAAAAGACGAGGATGATTTCTCGAGGATCGATTGGATTTCTTTGACGTGGATTCATTCAGTAAGGGTAAGCCTGTGAGTTCCTAGAACTGCAATTCTCGTGTTTTCAGTGTTTAATTTCTTTTTCTGGTTTCTTCTGCGAACCTAGGACTTTCTCTTCTTTTATTTTATTTTAACTGTTGTAATCTTCTTCATCTTTTTCTTTGTTAAAAGGAGATGTATGTTAGAACACCCTCACGAAGGGAATAAAACATATTCCCGGATAACAGACCTCACTTTTTACCATGCGAGCAATTTCATTAATTAAAATGAGTAACCAATGAGCTAATAAAATGAATGGTTTTATTTAAATAACAAATCCAATATCACGATATTTTTTTTAAGGCCACACGGGCCTTGCCGGATTCAAAATCGAACATACGTGCTATCCCTTGTGCTAACCTTTGTGTATGCAGGTAGATTAGGGTTAGATGTATGTTTAGGACTTTAATTTTCCTTCGGGTATCGTAATTTCAATTTTTGGGAAATGTAATTAATAGGGTAGTGGGTGGTTGCATCCCCTGATTTTTGAAGCCTTGTAATTTTCATTTTTCGCTTTTACTTTCCGCATTTACTTATTGTTTTGTGGATGGTTTATTTTTCTGCTTTGTAAATGATTTGTTATTTCACAATACGTGAATCACGCATTAAACTCCAAAAATGACCTAAGTGCGAATATGCGCAATTAAAAGAAAATGGTATTCTGTAGATGTAATATAATGTGATCCAATGAGAAATAAGCAACTTATTTCGGACCAGAATCTCTATGTCTTGGTGGGCCATCCCCTGGATGTTAAGCCTCACAGGACCCTAATTCCTGGAAAGAGCTAATCCAAGTGGCGACTCCACACTAAGAGACTGTGGATTCGGGTTCGAATCGATCTTAAACATTTTTCACCTTTTTTTCTCTTTCAAACCTTTTTCCCGGGTCCCCGACCCGGTGCTTTTCTCTTTTTCAAACACCCCGGTGGACCGCGCCTCTCATCTCGCGCGCTCTCAGCCCATCGCTCTGTGTCGCCCGCTCATAATCGGCACTGTCAAAGATTAGCAAAGTTCCAAAGAAGAAACATGAAGAAAAACACATGTCATGATCGTGACACCCATTCACGGTCATGACTTGTCATTCTTCATAAATAGAAAGTTTCCAACCAAAAATCATGATCGTGACATGTATATCGCGCTCACGACTTGTGATGATTAAGGATAACTATTCTCAACTACCAACCACCGGATAAAAACAATCAACCGCCATCAACCGTGACCAACTCTTAAATGAAAAGATATCTTTTGGAAAATTTCCAATCATGAAAAGGTGCCTATCCATTGAAGATGAGGATGAAAGTTTGCATCCAATCATATTGAAGTGATGCTACATTTCACCAATGAACATGACTCTTCGTTTGGATAGATACAACCCTTCGCACTCTATAAATAGGGTTCAAATCTAACCAATTTCATGGGGATAGTGTGGCATATGGGAGAGAGCATAATAGATGATATGCGTGATACACATTAGAGAGTGAAAATAGCATAGATTTCACTACGTTCAAAGTTATAGTGAGAAAAATGTTTAAGTGATTCGATTCTTATTTCGATCACTAGATTTCTTCACAAATTCAAGTGATTGTTGTATGAGTGTAATTGCAAAGCACTTATCAACAAAAGTTTTCATTCTTCAACATTCATTTATTCGATATTCACAAAGAATAGCATCCTAGAGGAGGTTCTATACGACTCAAAACCGAATTCAAAGTAGATGCAGGAATTGCGAGAATTGAAGTCTACCGTTAAAGAGTGGATACGGTTTGATCAACTTTAGCTTTCACTTGCATACCTTACAACTTTACTTTGTTTTCTACTTATACTTTCTATTCCAAAGTTTATGATATGTCTATGTGTCATAACGAGAATTTCATCTTGCGTCTCTTATATTAATCAAGTTATATGTTTTCGAGTTAACTTTAAGAGTGATTTCGGGGTTAACAAGCTTGTGTATAATCATTGGATCTGTGACTATAACACTGTTTAGTGAGCCAACATTTTTAGAGTGGTAACTTGCTAAATATGGCTATGTGAGAGCGACCCGTACTAAGCATAGTATTATTGTTATCCAGGTTTTTATAAGTGTCATAATTTGTTTACCCTAGATCTAGAATAGTCATTTCATGTGTTGCTCTGCGATGAATTATTGAATATTTGGGCGTCTAGAACTGTGTTTGTTGAATTTATCTAGTGAATGAAATCTTCTTGATGATTTTGCATGTTTTTCTCTACTATACTTGTTCTTAGGGAATATCTATATAATTTACATCTTCTCTAATCTTTTCATGTATCTGTCTATTCATCAGTCTATCATCTAAACCCTCCAATACAAATTATCTTATTTCATTTGTTCTGTAACTCTAGTTGGTCCTTAGAACGAATTCCTTCATTGTGGGATCGATATCTTTTAAAACTACATCGTAAATGTATACTTGCAGTGGTCATCATTTCTCCATTTGATAAGTAGTACTGATAACACCTGTTCATATTTAGAACTTTTATCTTATCAATAGAAAAGTGGAGAACAAGGTTTTTGGCACCGCTGCCGAATATAAGCCTATCGGAACGAGTATAGTCAAAATCTTGTGAACAAGTTTTTGGTGCCATTTCCGGGGAAGGCAAGTGCGTTTAGAGATCAAATTACTGGAGAATGGGTAATTATATATAGTTGTCAATAGATTTACTTATTTTTATTTTTGTTTTTGGCTTTTAAGTATTTAAATTTTGTTATTAACATATTTTTCTTGCTTATTCATTGAGTTTTCTTTCTAGCCTATGCATGCTAAGTACACGTAGTTCAGGAGAATGTTTGGTATCTTTCAAATCAGAAATAGAACGATTTGGTAGGATAAGAAAACAGAGAACTAAGAGACAAAGAAGAAGGATGGCTGAAGAAGAACAACAAAATGTTGATCAACCTTTTGGATTATGTCATGCCGACCATCAATGGTAACAATTAGGGAATTGCTAGACCACCCATTAATGCAAATCAGTTTGAAATGAAGCCATCATTACTTCAAATGATCAGCAATAATGTGCAATATTATGGTCCACCCAATGAAAATCCGAATGCTCACATTGTAAACTTTTTGGAAGTTTGTGATACTTTCAAAATGCACAATGTTCCTGATGAAGCAGTTGAACTTTGCTTATTTCCATTTACGCTCCGTGATAAAGTGAAAGTTTGGTTGAATTCATTACCCCCAAATTCAATCAACACTTCGAATCAATTAGCCCAAGCCTTTCTAACTAAATATTTCCCTTTAGCCAAAATCTTAAGACTCATTAAAGAAATCACTTCCTTTACTCAGAAGGATAATGAATCCTTGTACGAAGCCTAGGAACGTTATAAGGAACTTTAGCGAGTTTGTCCTCATCATGGTTTACCCCAGAATGTAATTCTGCAAACTTTTTAGAATGGAATAAATCATGCAACAAGAGGAGCGATTGATGCTAAGGTTGCAGGATCTCTTATGAAGAAAACTAGTCAAGAAGCCTTTGATCTTTTAGAAGATATGGAAAATAACAATAGTATGTGGCCAGTGGAGAGAGCATAAATAAGTACTACTAATCCTACTCATTCACATGATGCATCTACATCTTCAAGTTCAGTTAAGAAGGTCAATGAATTAGACCCTATTTTTGTTATGCAAGCGTAAATATCTACATTATCTCATAAGATAGATAATATGTATATAAATAAGAGGAACCCTTTGACATGTGAAAATTGTGGTCAAATTGGACACATTGCTTTTGAGTGTAACTTTATGAGTATCTTCATGCATAAAGATACTAGATTACATAGTCTAAAAGATTGAAAAATCATCACAAACCTCCCTTTTTATTTTATATTTCTTTTCTATATGAAATTTTTAAGTTATTATATGATAATTTTTCAACTTTCCATATATATAGAAATTGAATATAGAAATAGAAAGAGATAGACTAGGATTGACTTCTTTTATGTCAATGATACCAAAGGAAAGGGGATATTAAATGAATGTAATTGGGATATTGATGGAATATAATGAAATAGAGCCACTTTGAGGTTTCCTATGAAATGAGGCATGGAACGAAGACACTACAAAGAAGTTCCAGGAGTTACGAAGGAAACTTCGAGCTCATATTGGTAATGGGTTGAGAATGGGAATTGAACTCTATGAGATCTAATCTCTCGTTGCTCCTCAGTAGCTTAGTGGTAGAGCGGTCAACTATTAACTAATTGGTCATAGGTTCAAATCCTACATGTGGAGATTTGATTCATTCTGAATTCTTTAATTCGGATTCGGAATGAAAGGGTTCGCTTTGGCCATTATGAGTAGGTAACCCATCATGTTTAGGGGAGTAATTAAATTATGTTCAAAGTCAAAGGAATTCTTATGGAAATAATGGAAATAATTATAGGAGTTCTAATTGGAAGTATGATGATAATTAACAAAAGAATTATCAGAGTATTGATAAAATAGGAGAATTGGCAATTAAGATAGACAAATTTCTGGAAGGGGTTTGTAATAAGCAATCAGAGTTGAGGAATGTTACAAAAAGTTACAAAATAAGATGGATCAAATATTTAAAAATCATTCATCTTTAATTCATAATTTGGAGATACAAGTTGGTCAATTAGCGAGTGCTATTCCATCTAGAGGAAAAGGCCATTTACCTAGTAACATAGAAGGAAATCCTAAGGAAAATGTGCATCGCCCTTCGTAGTGGTAAATTACTAGACAAACCAAATCCTTTGGGTATGCTTGCTAATGATGTTGTTGAAGTACCCGATGAATATCCGAGTAAATCAAATGATAAAGCAAGAGTGGATAAACAACCTAAATCCGGAAAGGTTAATCCCCCTCAACCACCATTTCCATAAAGAATGAAGAAGAAGAATGAGGATAAGCAATTCATCGAGTTCATCAACAAACTTAAAGGTCTGGAACTCAATCTTTCATTCGTTGAAGCCATTACATAGATTCCTAACTATGGTAAGTTTATTAAAGAACTTTTATCTCGTAAGCGTAGTTTAGAAGGAATATCAAAAGTATCTTTAACTGAAGATTGTAGTAAAATAATAACTGCTACAATGCCCACTAAACTTAAAGATCCAGGAAGTTTCACAATACCATGTAAACTTGGAAACATTTCTTTTCCAAAATGTTTGTGTGATCTTGGGGCTAGTATAAATCTTATGCCTTTATTGATCTTTAAAGAGTTGAAGCTTGATGATGAAGTTAAAAGGAAAAATATGGTCTTGCAATTGGCTGACTAGTCTATTAAACGTCCTTATGGCATAATCGAAGATGTGCTAGTTAAGGTGGATAAATTTGTTTTTCCAACACACTTTATTGTGTTAGATTTTGCATATGATGAAAAATGTCCTATAATATTAGGAAGACCTTTTATGCATATTGGCAAATCATTGATAGATGTGTCGAAAGGAAAAATTAAGATAAGGATAGGTGATGATACTGTTGAATTTAACATGGATAAGGCTGATAAATATCCAATGGATGAAGATATATGCATGAAACTTGACTTGATCGATGCTTACATTCAAGAAGTTGTTAAGTTAGATTTCATCCATGAATATGAAGTTAAGGGGTTGAGAAACTCCATTGATAATCTCTTATGTTTTCCAATATATATATAGTATTATATAGTAGTATATTTTTATTGTTTGTGAGTATTTTAAGTTAGCCTTGTTTTAAAATAAAAGAAAAAAGAAAAATTTTGGATTTTGAACATTTCACGGTTGTGACCTATATCGCACTCGTGAATTAAGTTGTCAAAACATTCTGTTTCTATATGGAGAAAGTCACGATCGCGACTCTCTTTCACGATCACGACCAGTTCGATTTCACAACAGTTATTGCCGTAACGGCTCTATTTCTAACGGTTACAAATCAATTATATTCGTTGTAGAAGCATTAATTACCCTATTTCCTATATATATAACTACTTTCCTAATTGATTTTCACAAATCAATCACTCTTTTACATAACTACAATCTCTTGTAAAACAATTTTCCCTGTTTTTCCTAAATCAAACACAAACCTTTCTTTCAACTCTTGAATTTAATTTCAATAGCTCCTAAGAAATCAGCAGCAACCAAGGGGAAGAACAAATTGGTCAACCAACAAAAAAAGTATGGAAGCCCTTTTCTAATTTATAGTGAAGAAGAAGTTGAAAGATGCTTGAGGATCAAGAACTTTGATATCAAGGTACACTTTTCTATGATTCTACTTTTGCGATTGACGCTGGAATTCATGCAGAAGTAGAGGAGTGTTTTTTGCTATTTAGATTGGAGAAATTTGTGAATATGCATATTTCGTTTATCGAGGGATGGGTCCTCGAGTTTTGAGTTACTGTTACAGAGGATGGGAACTTTTTGAAAAGAAAATTTAGGAATGAATGGGAAGAATATAAGTTTACCTTAATGGATTTCATTAAGTGGTTTAGTTTAGGAGAAACTTATGAAGGGATTGAAAAGGAAGAAGATTATGATTTAACGAAAGTTTGGACTGAGTTAACGGGGAATGGATCGATACGATGTCAAAAACTCATCTAATAAAAACATTCAGAGTAATAGCCTTCTTTACCTGCACAAGTTTATTTCTCAAAGTCTTTTCTTCAGACACAAAACAACTAAAGTGTCGATGAAAGACTTGGTAATATTGGAGTGCGCAGTTTCGCAATTACGACCAAAATTTTCGATGTATATGTTGGAATCCATCACTAGTCTTACTACACGTAAAAAGGCTAGAGTTGGAGGTGCAAATACAATTTGAGGGATTATTTTGGGGGCGAAGAACCAACTACCATATCAATATATTCCAAGAGAGAAATTTAACTTTATGGGAGGAGTATATATGAGGAGAGCAAGATTGGTCAAAGAAGCCAAAGGAAAATTTACGTTTCTACCATACGGGGTAAGGGTAAGGAAGCTGAGATCGATAGAAGGATCTACTTCTCGAGAAAACCAATATGAAGAAGATATTGAAGAGGTTCAATTTGGAAGTAGTGGATCAAGACAAGCCTCCAGGAGTACACATGATATTTGGAGAGGGAAGTTCATCAAAGATGTCGATCAAACATGCCTAGATATAGCCTCTATACAGCAAGATGTTCATCAACTAATGAAATCCAACATTTCTTTGAACTGCAAGTTGAATACATACTTTAGAATGAAGAATTTGGATATCTCGCTAAGTCCTCCAGATTCAAGTTCGGATGATTAAAACGGGTTCAATTTCTTTTTTTTTCTTTTATTTTCTTTTCATTTGTGTGTTATTAGTTTATTTTTTAATTTTTAATAAAATATGTGCAATGAGGACATTGTGTTCTTTAGTGTGGGGGGGCATTTGTATAAAATCCCAAAAAAAAATCAAATAAAATAAAAAAATTGAAGAATAAAAATTTTCTTGATTTAGTGTTATTTATACATCATCCATACCTATACTATACTAACATATGTTCCAAGGTTATTATGAGTGTTAGGTAATACAAGTTCGATGTTTGTGCAAATTTCGAACAAAAATTTTTGTTTCTAGTTTTAGCTCACCTTGAGAGTGTGAGAGCTTATGGAACAACATTTAGCATTTGGCAAGGATGAGTGGTGAGTAACATTCAAAAGCAACATTCCAAGTAAGTTTCGATATAATTTCAATGCAACATGAATTAGTATAAGTTGTATAGTTTTAGTTTATTGCTACCGATAAGTTTTGAGTGGAGTAATATCTAGTAGTGTTCTTAGTATGAGTTTTATATACTATTCTTATATACATCCTATAAGTATTAAGTGTGTCTAAAGTGTAAGGAAACTATAGTCATAATACTTTGAAAGTGATCAATAAAGGATGAGGGTATTAAGAGAGAAAAATCAAAAGAAAGAGAGGCTAACCAATGAGTTATGCAAAAGGTGATGAATGGTACGGAGCGGAAACTGCAACCATTGAATGAGTGAAAAACAAAAAGTACCATAGCATGAAAAATGGGTGCAAAGTACAAATCTGTACTTCAAAAACATATGCTTAAAAGATAAAAAAGAGAGAAAGTGGTATGGAGCATAAAATGCAACCACTAAAAAAAGGGGAGAGTGGTATGGAGCATAAAATGCAACCACTAAGAGTGTTTTAGCATCCTAGGTTACCTAAAATTGCCTTGAGATCAAACTTTCCAAAGTGTGCTCCTTTTATCCTTTATACTTTATACTATACTTGAGAGAAGGAAATATTCGAGTGAGCATAAAACACTTATATGAAGATAGAATTTGGTTGATCCTCCATTAAGAGCAAAGGTATGTAACTGAATTATATAAATTGTACATTACTAATTTGTGGGAAATTTCAAACTTTTACATGAACTTTATGCAACGTAGGAATGTGGTACTCACTACGATAGTCTTTCACCAAATGAGGTATGAACTTGAATACTATTTTATACACTTCTATTGTGTTTACCTTGAGGACAAGGCAAAAGTTAAGTGTGGGGGTGTGATAAGTGTATAATTACACTTATTATCATGATAATTTCAATCATAAAACAATATGGTTTTGAGTCATTTTATCCTTCATATAAAAGATTTCACATGGTATGTAGTTTTTTTTATGTAAATGTTGAAACTAGGTAAATCTTGGGAGTTAAATGATCAAAGATGGAATTCTATCTAAAAAGAGTGAAAAGGTGCAAAAAGATGCATGGAATACAAGGAAATGGCTTAAGATCGAAGCTATCAAAGATCAGGAAAGTTGCAAAGAAGAAACATGAAGAAAAATACATTTCACGATCATGACACCCATTCGCGGTCGTGACTTATTATACTTCACACGTCGAATGTTACCAACCAATAGTCACGATTGCGACATGTATATCATGCTCGTGACTTATGATGGCTATCGGTCAACTCTTCTCAACTACCAACAGCCGGATAAGAACGATCAACTGCCATCAATTGTAAGATGAAAAGACACCTTTTGGAAGTAATCCAATCATGAAAAGGTGCCTTTCTATTGTAGATGAGGATGAAACCTTGCTTCCAATCATATTGAAGTAATGCAACCCTTCGCCAATGGACATGACTCTTCATTTAGATAGATGCAACCCTTCACACTCTATAAATAGGGTTCAAATCCAACCAATTTCGTGGAATAAGATGGTGCATGGTAGTATGAGTTGATGCATGTGTGTATGCATAGATAGAGAGTAAAAATTGTATAGATATTGCTACATTTAAAGTGTTAGTGAAAACATGTATAAGTGATTCAATTCTTATTTTGATCACTAGATTTCTCCACAAATTCGAGCGATTGTTGTATGAGTGTAATTGTAAAGCACTTATTAATAAAAGTTTTGGTTCTTCAACATTCATTTGTTCGATATTCACAAAGAATAGCATCTTAGCGGAGGTTCTTTATGAGTCAAGACCAAATTCACAATAGACGCAGGAATTGCAGGAATTAACAACTCCCATTAAAGAGTGGATACGATTTGATTAATTTAACTTTCACTTGCATACCTTACAACTTTACTTTTTTTTCTAGTTATACTTTCTATTTCAAAGTTTATGATATGTCTATGTATCATAATGAGTATTTTATCTTGCGTCATTTATATTAATGAAGTTATATGCTTTAGAGTTAACTTTAAGAGTGATTTCGGGGTTAACAAGAATGTGTATAATCATTGGATCTATGATTATAACGCTGTTTAGTGAGCCAACCTTTTTGGAATGTTAACTTGCTAAATATGGCTATGTGAGAGCAACCCGTTCTAAGCATAGTAATATTGTTATCCAGGTTTTTATAAGTGTCATAATTCATTTACCTTAGATTTAGGAAAGTAATTTCATGTGTTGCTCTGCGGTGAATTATTGAATAATTGGGCCTCTAGAACCTTATTTGTTAAAGTTATCTAGTGTATGAAATCTTCTTGATGATTTTGCATGTTTTTCTCTTCTATACTTGTTCTTAAGGAATATCTATATAGTTTACATCTTCTCTAATCTGTTCATGCATCTGTCTATTCATCAGTCTATCATCCAATCCCTCCAATACAAATTATCTTATTTCTTTTGTTCCTTAACTCTAGTTGGTCCTTAGAACCGAATTCCTTCCCTGTGGGATCAATATCTTTTAAAACTACATCACAATTGTATACTTGCAGTGGTCATCATTTTTCTATTTGATAAGTGGTGCTGTTAACACCTATTAATATTTAGAAATTTTATCTTATCAGTAGAAAAGTGGGGAACAAGGTTTTTGGCGCCGTTACCGAAGATAAGCCTATCGGAACAAGAATAGTCAAAATCTTGCAAACATGAGGCCCATGCAATGAAATACAATGATTTTGCTTACTTGTTTGATGTTCTGCTAGATGGCACTACGCATTCATATGATCATACACATAACGTCTTTAACATACATAACACATCATCAAATGAAGTTAACTTGGGTAAGAATGAATCACAAAAAATGGTGACAATTTCTAATGATTTGACTCCTAACGAAAAAAGAGGTTTAATAAATGTACTTAGACATCACGTGGTATCCTTTGCTTAGTCATATGATGACATGCCTGGGGTGGACAGACAGATCGTAGAACATCATATCCCAACCGACCCTCGAATTAAACCAGTCCAGCAGAAGTTGTGCCGCTTAAAACCTGAATGGGTAGAAAAGGTTAAGTTAGAAATAGCAAAGCAGATCAAGGCTAAGTTCTTAGAAGTAGTCGAATACCCGACATGGTTGGCCAACATCATCCTGGTTACAAAGAAGGATGGTAAGGTTAAAGTCTGCATACATTTTAAAGATTTGAATAAAGCCTCCCCAAAGGATGACTTCCCCCTACCCCACATAGATGTTTTGGTAGATAGCGTAGCTAGTGCAGCTATGCACTTCTTCATGGATGGATTTTCAGGTTACAACAAGATCCTAATGGCCATAACAGACAAGGTTAAAACAGCTTTCATCATAGAATGGGGTGTCTACTGTTACAAAGTGTGCCATTTGGGTTGAAAAATGCCGAGGCAACTTACCAAAGAGCAATGATAACCTTGCTTCATGATATGATTCACAAAGAGGTTGAAGTCCATGTGGATGATATGCTCGTCAAATACCACACCAAGGAAGAGCACCCAGCTATTTTAGAACGATTTTTGATCGGGATCGAAAAGTATAATCTATGCCTGAACCCAAAGAAGTGTATATTCGGGGTAGCTTCCGGTAAACTTTTGGGCCACATAGTCAGCTGGAAAGGAATTGAAATGGACACTGACAAAAGTCTAGCCATCAAGGAAATTCCTGCACCAAAAATGGAGAAAGAAGTCCGTTCATTTCTAGGGTCCCTACACTACATCAGTAGATTCATTGCCAGACTCACCACAATCTACGAACCGATATTTAAGCTATTAAGAAAGAACCAACCAGTGGTTTAGAATGACCAATGTTAGATTGCTTTTGATAAAATCAAGCAATATTTGATAAACCCACCAATTATTCGCCCACCAGTGCCTGGGAAACCCCTTATCCTATACTTGGCCATCGAGGAGTCATCTGTTGGGGCAATGCTTGTACAAGAACACGAAGATATGAGTGAGTATGCGGTCTACTACCTTAGTAAAAAATTGCTTAAATATGAGTCACGCTACACTCTGGTGGAGAAAATTTGCACAATGATGGTTTGGGTAACAAGGAAGCTACGCCACTACTTTCAATCCTTAAGAATCCAAGCACTCGCAAAAATCGACCCGATGAAATACCTATGCCAATTGCCAACACTCGCCAGGAAACTCTCACGATGGTTACTACTATTATCTGAATTCGACATCTAATATGTAACCAATAAAGTAATCAAGGGATGAGCAGTCACAGATTTTCTAGCAAATCAACCACTAGAATCTGATTACATCGAGGATCTCAAATTCCCAGATGAACAATTAGCACTCATAGAAGAGACCTGAACATAATGGAAAATGTTCTTTGATGGCGCGATGAATAGAAGTGGAGATGGCCTAGGTGTCATCCTGATAACCCCGCACAATGAAGTCATACCACTTTAAAAGATTGGAGTTCCCAGTAATGAACAACGGTGCAAAATATGAAGCTTATCTGTTTGGATTGGAGGCCCTTAGGAAAGTACAGGTAAAAGAAGTTTCAACAGTTGGTGACTTTGCTCTAGTCATCAGATAAGTTACTGGAGATTGGGAAATTAGAGAAGAAATGATTCATCCTTATGTTGAAGCAGTCTGGAAGGCCTCCCAAAAGTTCACAAGATATTTTTATAAACACGTACCAAGTGACGAAAACCAAATGGCTGATGCACTCGCTACACTAGCATTAATGTGGGAAGGTCCCCAGGCTCAACTAATAAAGACAGTGGTCCTTCAGACAGCTAAAGAACCCTTCTATTGTCACCTAGTGGAAATCAAAGATGAACAAGCCACAGGCAGTTAGTTCTTAGACATCAAAAAATTTTTGCTAACCGGAGAATATCCAATGGGAGCAACAGACTCATAAGGAACTTCTTTGCGAAGGTTGGTAGTACAATTCTGATTAGTCGATGGAGACTTGTTCAAACACACATTTGAAGGTTTATTGCTAAGATGTCTCACTAATAAGAGGTATTGTTGGTCATTCGATGAAAGCATGCAGGAGATTATGGACCCCACATGAATGGGTTGGCACTTGCGAAGAAAATTCAATGCCAAAGGCTATTTTTCGATAATGATGGTCTCAGATTACGTGGTAGAAGTAAGAAAATGTAATGAATGCAAGATTTATGGAGACATCAATCACTTACCCCCATTCGAGCTACATAACATATATACTCCTTAGTCATTTTCAGCATGGGCATTGATAACATTGGTGAAATTTGACCTAGGTTCAACTAATGGGCATCAATTTTTCATAGTAGCAGTTGACTACTTTTCGAAATAGGTAGAGGCCAAGTCTTACACCAATGTCACCGCTAAGAAGATGGCTAAGTTCATAGAAACACATATCTTCGCCTGCTATGGTATCCCACATCACATTGTATCAGATAATGGGGTTCAATTCCAAGGAGTGACAATAGAATTGGTAGAGAAATATGGGATCGAGCATCATGAGAGGCGCAGTCCACCGGGGTGTTTAAAAAGTACTGGGTTGGGGACCCAGAAGGTTTGGTTGAGAAAGAAAAAACATTTTTTAGATCGATCAAACCCGAATCCACCATCCCTTAGTATAGAGTCGTCACCTGGATTAACTCTTCTTGGAATTAGAGTCCTGTAAGGCTTGACGTCCGGGGGATGGCCCACTAAGATATAGATATTTGGGTTCGGGATAAGTTGCTTATTTCTTATTGGATCACATTATATTACATCTATACAAAACCATATTTCTTAATTATGCATATTCACACTTATGTCATTTTTCGAGTTATAATGTTTGATTTAAAGCACATGTGGAAAGTAGTGAAACCATACATAAAGCAGTAAATAAATGAGGAAAAATAAATTAATAAATTACAAAACTCGGGGGATGCAACCACCCGCCTAATCTATTAATTACAATTCCCAAAAAATGATTGAAATTGCTATACCCGAAGTAAAATAAATCCTAGACATACATCTAACCTACATCCACAACAGTTAGCATAGGATATATCACAACATTTACACATTTGATCGATTTAATTTTGACGAGGTCCGTGTGGCCTAATTAAAAACATCGATGATTGAAAATTCTTATTTTGAATAAAAAGATTCATTTTTATTAACACATATGTTGGCCATTTTTTTTTAAAATGACCGCATGGCAAAATGTGAGGCCCGTTATCCGGGAATAATTTTTATTCCCTTCATGGGGGTACTCTAACATGTATTTTCATAAATAGAAAAGAAGAAGGATAAATATTACTACGATATTTACAATGTAATAAAATAAAATAATCCCTAGATCCGTATTTTAAAAAAAGAAATTAAGAAAAATCAAGAAGCATGAAATAAGTGGCTGCAGGAACTTAGAGGCTTACTCTTTGGGCTTGAATTAACTTCGGTGTATCCGTATGATCCCCATGATAGTACCTCGTTCATTTTTAGGGTTGTGTTAGTGTGGAAAATAAATATTTATTTACCCAAAAGATAATTAGACTCGGGTTCCAAATTTGTTTTAGACCCGAGAATATCTGAGGATTTTTAGAAGAAGAAATAGATGGAAGTTAATTTGAAAATCATAAAGTTTCGGAATCCAAACATGTTTTGGATCCGAATTATGTGAAAGAAAATATTTTCTTATTGTTATTTCTCGTGAAAATAGAATTTTACTCTATAAATTTTGAGCCCCCTTCAATCCAAACTAAACCCCGTATATATTGGCTTGTCGGAAATTCCAACGAGCCTCGCTAGAATCAGGCAAGCCTAGTTGGCGAGCTTGCTGGAAATCCCAGCGAGGGTCGCTAGGATTTCCAGCGAGCTTGCCAATGAGGCTTGCATGATTCCAGTGAGCCGACGCACTGGGCTCACCCGTTCGGCTAGCCAAGTTTAGTCGAGATTTTTCATTATTTTTTATATTTTTAAATTTATTTATAAATTTTACCAAATTTTTTTTATTTTTCAAAATAATTAATGTCCTCAGAACGACTTGGTGGTGAGGATCATTCCCATTTGGAGATCTTCAGATAATAAAAAATCATGTGATTCGAGGATAAAAATCTTGAAAAGCCGTCATCATTGAATGCGCGAGCTGGTACAAAATTTTGTGCGCACAACATACAAGAATCACAATCATATACATCAAGCATAATATATTGTACATGCATTACTCGTCAAGCATAAACAGGTCAAGGGAGAAAGCGTACCAGCACGAATCCATCCTGCGAGATCATCATGTCCCTTTGGGTAAGGGAATGCCGAGCCACTTACTCCATCTCCTCGTGAGTAAACTACAGAACGAACAAAAGAACATTAGACATCTTGAAACCAGTACGCTACATTTGAGAATGAGTCGTTAGTTAAAGACATACATGAGTGGTGTCGGAAGGGTCATAAGATAGCATGTGGAGGCTTCAAGGAAGAGATCCCTCTCTCTTTATCCCTGAGTAATCCATCATATAGAAAGATGTGTCCAATGGGACCGTCAATCTCCCATCAATGACGCTCGAGGAAGCGGTGCTCAGACCTCTAGCGAAGGCATTTAGCTCATGGACCCCGACCCCTTTTCCTAGCAACCTCCTACGTTAACAAATTATTGTATGATCAATAAAAAATGGAAATTTTCAATATAGTACATCTCTCATACCTGACAACCTACATCGGTACCGCTAACACTTGCACCGGAACTTCTTGTGACATGACTACTTAGTCGGGCACGAGGCCGCTCGACCTTAGCTTTGGTCGGAGGATTGAGCGAGATCAACATGTCTTGGATGAACACCTTGTAATCGCCGTGCCTACCGGAGATTCACTGGCTATGGTCCTAAAAAAACAACCATCTCTCCTCCGGATTGGTGATCACCAAGTGCGCCTAGAAGAGTTCGTTAGGAGGCGTAGGAGGGATATATCTCTAAGCCACTAGCTTAATCCGCCAGTAATGAAGAAGCTCATCGAGGTACCACTCTCGCATCTTGGGACCTCAAAGATGAAACAGTTATGGTCTACTTCCTTCCGGATCTCCTTCGCCATATGATAGCTTAGGAGCCCCCTCCAAGGGTTGCGATCAACTTGAAAATACAATCAGCTCAATTTAGGAAGAGTTACAGACAAAAGACAAATGTGATTCTCTTTACTAAAACAAGGAATATGAACTAATCGAGTCTCAAGCTGTAGAGGTGCTCTCGGTAATTATCAAGCGATAAGATCTCTCCCTCAAAGTCTGAGCACATCCGAGCAAGACAAGGAGAGTCCTCAGGAGCATCGGCAAACCACGGGGCAGGAAGAAAACCAAGATAGAAAGCTCTAGCCTGCAAGTTAAATACAAACATAAACTCAGATAATGAAAACCAGAAAGAACTAATATATATTGATAATAAATGAACAAACGATACCTAAAGAATCATGGGGCAACATCGCAGCACCCTTTGATGGGCCCTCATAACCAGGTCAAGGGTAAAATATGTCTAGGCCAATATCTCCTGGGGCTAGTTAAGGCCACTAACATTCTCGATATTAGCTAAAGTCTCAATCAACTCATAGTTAATCTCACTGTTTGTGATTGGGAAGAAGGTCACACTTAGTAATGTAATAAGGAAGGATCGAACATAGAGTAGAATCTCCTTAGCCAAAATAGATCATCGACTAGTCTAATACTCAATGAGCACATTGTAGTGCAACACTCTACACCTCGAATAGATGCTAAATAAATAAATAATTCATTGGTAAATGGTGGAAGTCTTTAACAACCTCTCCATAAATGCATTGAAGTGGATCACGCTCCCGGTCCAGGGTAGATCGATGATCGCTACAATATCAGATGGGGTAACGGTGACCTCCCCGATGGTGAAGTGGAAGGTATGGCAAACATCGCACCATTGCTACGCCAACACGATCGACATTGCATAAGGCAGCATCGTCCACTGTAAGAACTTGGCAATGTCACCGAAGTTGGTAATCATGATGGCCTGGTTAAGCTTGAACTATCCAGAAGCATGTCGCTGCCAAGTCTGGATGGTAGTGTACCCACCCGTATGATGAAGGATGGGAGATTGCAAATAAAAGAACAATGCATTATCAAGAAAAATTTGTTAATGAAATTTTGGTTAAAAGAATGGACCAAACAAAAATCCACTTTATCCATTTTTAAAAATTCATCTCCCGAATATTTTTACATATTTTATATCATTGGCGAAATTCAACCTAGTTCAACTAATTGTCATCGGTTTATCATAGTAGTAGTCGACTACTTTTTGAAATGGCTAGAGGCTGAGTCTTACACCAATGTCATTGCTAAGAAGATAGCCAAGTTCATAGAAATGCATATCTTTGCCCGCTATGGTATCCCACATCACATCGTATTGAATAATGGGGTTCAGTTCCAAGGTGCGATAACAGATTTGGTAGAGAAATATGGGATCAAGAATCATCGATCATCCCCTTAAAGGCCGCAAGCCAATGGGGCAGTAGAAGCAGCCAATAAATCAATCAAGAAAATTTTGAGTAAAATGGTTGGCACCTACAGAGATTGGGCTGATTAATTGCCATTTGCAGTATGGGGACACAGAAATAGCGTCGAAACTCCTACTGATCAAACCCCGTTCTCATGAGTATATGGGATGGAAGTAGTCCTACCAGTTGAAATGGAAGTGAGATCTCTTCGAGTAGCCCTCGAAGCGAGATTAAAGGAATCAGATTGGGTAAGAGCCAGACTTGAGCTACTAAACATGATAGACGAACAACGTCTAAAAGCACTAGACCACCTGTAAATGTATCAACAACGCATGACTAGGGTGTACAATAACCAGGTCAAATTTAGAAATCAACCATTGAAGGTGGGAGACCTTGTTTTGAAGCAAATGAGACCATCAAATGTGCATGTTCGGGGGAAGTATCGTCCAAACTGGGAAGGTCCTTACGTTATGAAAAATATCCTAAACAAAGGAGCTGCCATGATCATGGACATGGGTGGGAATGAATTTGTCAACCTGATTAACCAAGACACGCTCAAGCATTACTATGTTTAGGGGTAAAAGAAATAAATTAGAAAAATAGTACATAAAAAAGGAGAAAAATGTCAAAAGTTAGTCCGTCAGTTGGCACTTGGCTAATTGGGTAACAATTAGGACCTTTCTTTGTAAAAAATAATAAAAGTCTGTTGAGTTAAAAAATTGTAAAGGGCGACTCGGGCAAAAATTAGGGCACTGTGAGGAATAGAGAGACCATGATTTAGAAAACCTATTCTAGTCTAGCTTGTGGCAGGATTCAAATCATTGGAAAATTTGTACCCTCTTTAAAATCATTAATGAAATGTTATTATTGTTGCAAGATTTATGTTTATGTTGTATGAATGTGTGCATGCAGAATATCATAAGTAAACATAACAAATTAAAATAAAAAACCTCAATAAGTTTCATGATGTCAAAAAAAAATCAGACACATAGTCTAGGAAACGAATATCAAAAGTTTATGACAAACAAATATTGAACTACAGGTGCCAATCATTCCAACGAGCACGCTTCCTTGAAGTATGAGGAAGAGGATCCAAGCCCTCATCTCGCTCCCACTTACGTGATACCCTGAGATGCTGGTCGGCATCAGGAAGACTAATAATCTCACATAGCCATCCATGATAAAACTCATCAGTATTAGTAGTCTCTGAGGTTGTATGGATACGATGTCAAAAACTCATCCAACAAAAGCATTTGGAGAAATAGCCTTCTATACCTTCACAAGTTTATTTCTCAGAGTCTTTTCTTCCAAAACAAAACTACTAAAGTGTAGATGAAAGACTTGGTTATATTGGAGTGCACGGTTAAACAATTATGGCCATAATTTTCGATGTATATGTTGGAATCCATCACTATTCTTACTAAACATAAAAAGGTTAGAGTTGGAGGTTCAAATAAGATTTGCGGGATTATTTTGGGGGCGAAGAACCAACTACCATATCAATATAGTTCAAGTGAGAAATTTAAGTTTATGGGAGGAGTATATATGAAGAGAGCAGGATTGGTCAAAGAAGATGAAGGAAGATTTACGTTTTTACCGTATGGAGTAAGGGTTAGGAAGCCAAGACCGACTGAAGGATCTACTTCTTGAGAGAACCAATACAATGAAGATATTGAATAGGTTCAAATCGGAAGTAGTGAAATGAGAGAAGCCTCCAAGAGTGCACATGATACTTGGAGAGGGAAGTTCGTGAAAGATGTCGATCAAGCATGCCTAGATATAGCCTCCATACAGCAAGATGTTCATCAACTAACAAAATCCAACATTTCTTTGAACCGCAAGTTGAGTTCGTATATCAGAATGAAGAATATGGATATTTCACCGAGTCCTCCAGATTAAAGTTCAGAAGAATGAATAAACAGGTTCAAATTTCTTTTCTTTTCTTTTCATGTATATATATATATATATATATATATATATATATATATGTGATTAGTTTAGATTTTTGTTTTAATAAATTCACTCACAATGAGGACATTGTGTTCTTTGGTGTGGGGGCCAATTGTAAAAATCCTAAAAAAAAATCCAAAAAAATTAAAAAAGTTGAAGAATATGAAAATTTTCTTGATTTTGTGTTATTTATACTTTATCCATACCTACACTATACTAACATATGTTCTAAGGTTATTATGAGTGTTAGGTATTACAAGTTTGATGTTAATGCAAATTTCGAACAAGTTGTTTCGAGTTTGAGCGCATGTTGAGAGTGTAAGCTTCATAGTACAAAATTTAGCATTTGGCGAGGATGAGTTATGAGTAACATTCAATAGCAACATTCCAAATAAGTTTCAATATATATTTCAATGCAACGTGAATTAGTATAAGTTGTATAGTTTTAGTTTAATGCTACCGATAAGTTAGTAGTGGAGTAATATCTAGTAGTGTTCTTACTATGAGTTTTATATGCTATTCTCAAATACATCCTATAAGTATTGAGTGTGTCTAAAGTGTTGGGAAACTATAGCCATAATACTTTGAAAGTGATCAATAAAGGATGACGGTATTGAGAGAAAAAATCAAAAGAAAGAGAGGATAACCAACGAGTTATGCAAAAGGTGAGGAATGGTACGGAGTAGAAATAGAAACCATTCAATGAGTGAAAAAAGAAAAGTAGCATATAATGAAAAACGGGTGCAAAGTACAAATCTGTACTTCAAAAGCATATGCTTAAAAAAATGAGAGAAAGTGGTATGGAGTATTAAATGCAACCACTGAAAAAAGGGGAGAGTGGTATGGAGCATAAAATGCAACCACTAAGAGTGTTTAGCATCCTAGGTTACCTAAAAATGCCTTGAGATCAAACTTTCCAAAGTGTGCTCCCTTTGTCCTTTATACATTATACTATACTTGAGAGAATAAAATATTCGAGCGAGTGTATAACACTTATATGAAGACGCAATTCGGTTGACCGTCCATTAAGAGCAAAGGTATGCAACTAGACTATATAAATTGCACATTACTAATTTGTGGGAAATTTCAAACTTTTAATTAAACTTTATGTAAGGAGGGAATGTGGTACTCACTACGATAGTCTTTCGCCAAATAAGGTACTAACTTGAATACTATTTTATACACTTCTGTTGTGTTTACCTTGAGGATAAGGAAAAAGTTAAGTGTGGGGGTGTGATAAGTGTATAATTACACTTATTATCATAATATTTTCAATCATAAAACGATATGGTTTAGAGTCATTTTATACTTCATATAAAAGATTTCACGTGGTATGTAGTTATTTTTTATGCAAGTGCAGAAACTAGGTGAATCTTGGGATTGAAATGATCTAAGATGGAATTCTATATAAAAAGAGTGAAAAAGGTGCAAAATGATGCATGGAACACAAGGAATTAGCTTACGATCGAAGCTGTTAATGATCGGTAAAGTTGCAAAGGAAAATCATGAAGAAAAGCACATGTCATGATCGTGACACCGATTCGCTGTCACGACTTGTCATTCTTCACAAGCAAAAAGTTACCAACTAATATTCACAATTATGACATGTAAGTCACGCGCGCGACTTATGATGGTATCGGATAACTATTCTCAACTTCCAACCACCGGATAGATATGATCAATCACCATTAATTGCCACCAACTATCAAATGAAAAGACACCTCTTAGGGATAGAGAAGGCATGAAAAGGTGCCTATCAATTGATGATAAAGATGAATCTTTGCATCCAATCACATTGAAGTGATGCAACCCTTCACCAATGGAAATAACTCTTCGTTTAGATAGACGTAACCCTTCACACTCTATAAATAGGGTTCAAAACCAACCATTTTTTTGGTGTGACGTGCATGGTAGATGGTGAATGAGAGAGCATAGATGATATGCTTGATAGACATTAGAGAGTGAAAATTGTAAAGATTTCACTTCATTCAAAGTGTTAGTGAGAAAAATGTATAAGTGATTCGATTTGTATTTTGATCACTAGATTTCTCCACAAATTCAAACGATTGTTGTATGAGTGTAATTGCAAAGAACTTATTAATAAAAGTTCATGTTCTTCAACATTCATTTGTTCAATATTCACAAAGAAAAGCATCCTAGAGGAGGTTCTGTACGAGTCGAGACTGAATTCAAAGTAGATGCAGGAATTGCAAGAATTGACGACTCCCATTAAAGAGTGATACGGTTTGATCACCTTTAGCTTTCACTTGCATACCTTACAACTTTACTCTATTTTCTACTCATACTTTCTATTTCGAAGTTTATGATATGTCTATGTGTCATAACAAGTATTTCATCTTGCATCATTTATATTAATGAAGTTTTATGCTTTCGAGTTAACTTTAAGAGTGATTTCGGGGTTAACAAGATTGCGTATAATCACTGGATTTGTGATTATAATGCTATTTAGTGAGATAACATTTTTGGAGTGGTAACTTGTTAAATATGGCTATGTGAGAGCGACCCATACTAAGCATAGTATTATTGTTATACAGGTTTTTATAAGTGTCATAATTCATTTACCCTAGATTTAGAAAAGTCATTTCATGTGTTGCTCTGAGGTGAATTATTGAATATTTGAGAGTCTAGAACCATGTTTGTTAAAGTTATCTCGTGTATGAAATATTCTTGATGATTTTGCATGTTTTTCTCTACTATACTTGTTCTTAGGGAATATCTGTATAGTTTACATCTTCTCAAATCTATTCATGCATCTGTTTATTCATCAGTCTACCATCCAAACCCTACAAATTATTTTATTTTTTTTGTTCTGTAACTCTAGTCGGTCCTCAGAACTGAATTCCTTCCCTGTGGAATCGATATCTTTTAAAACTACATTGCAACTGTAAACTTACAGTGATTATCATTTTTCTATTTGATAAACGGTATTGACAACACCTGTTCATATTTAGAAATTTTATCTTATCAGTAGAAAAGTGGGGAACAAGGATTTTGGTACCGTTACCAAGGATAAGCATTTCGGAATAAGTATAGCTAAAATCTTGTAAACACCTATAAAAGCGAGAAGGATAATAGGAGGTGAAGCTAAATAAGCCCATCAGTAGCACGCCCGAGTCATGCACCTTGGTGGCCATGAAAGGAATCCTGAGCTAGCGAATCTCGAAAACTCGATAAAAACACAATATCTCGATCCAAGCCTCCCCACTCAATGTACGATGGTCAATCCTCACGAATCCCCTAGGACCATAATGTGAGGGAAGATATTGCACCTTGCCAAAATGAGGGTCAGTAGTCAAGAGAAGCTGCTCCAACAACCACTCCTACAAGTATTCCACTCAAATAAGAGGATGAAATTCACAAAGAGAAAGGTCGAAAGAATATACCTCAAGTAAAGCAAAGTTCTCACCCACTAAGTTCAGGTTCACTATAGCAACGTCCATGTGAACCAAGCTATCTGCTAAAGCTAGAGCTGTAGGATAAAGACTTGTAAAGAGTGGGTCAATAACCAACAGCAAGATGTATGGGGCAAATGCTCCAACCCCTCAAATTAACTCCGCAAGGAGAAGTAGGACTAGCATGAGGGCCATGCAAGATGAGAGCTAGGAGTAGTCTCGCACTAGCTAAGGATAACATCAACTCAAAAACCTCCGATGTAAGGAGGGGCAGATAAAAAGTGCTTGCAGGATTCTAATTTCCACAATCCTCGCAGCTTATCCTCACCTACAAATTGAAAGGAAGGAAATGTGAAGGAAAGCCTCATAGGGAACATCCGAGTTGGATTCTCCAGAAAAGGAAGCCGCAAGATGGCATAATACTCCTCAACAAAGGGGTATTCTCGAGGTCAGTAAAGCGGATGACGTGGGTGGTCAGATACCAGAACATCAAAGCAGCACAGACAAAGGTTATGTTCACAGGCCTAGAAGGGAGACATTGAAGGCCTCGCACCCCAAACCAATTGAGTTTTTGCCAATCAAGCCCTCGGGTGGTGCGGAGGAAAGCCCTAACTAGCTCATTATGTGACATCTGCAAGTAAGAGCTAAAGAAAATTCCTTAAAAATGGTGTTGCCTACACTCATTAGCAAGAAACATTAGCATAACATATTCATTGATTCATACATACACATAAACATTCACAAACAAATTAACATTCACTTCCATAAAAACAAAAGCGCAACAAGTAAGAACCCACCATGCAGTAGCCAAAGTCCTATTCTTTTTCAATAAAACCAAGATTTTGAAGTTCTACAAAGACTATCTAAGAATTTTGTTTAAAAAGAAAAACAAGACCAAAAAAGAAGCTCCTAAGAATGCATCGCCTATTGGTCATCTCCACCCACTAGATCTAAAGGCTCCATGGTAGCAATCTCAAAATCCTTGGAGCATAGACTCCCAGAGACGCCAACAGTTGGACGATGTGCGGGAGAAGGCTGAGGGACACTGAAATAGCTAGGGTCCCACTCAGGAATAAGTAATGGCCCGGTGCCTGAACCATCGAGTGAAGTAGAGAAGTCAAGCTCATGATAGTGGGTGAAATCCTCAGTATCAGCTCAATCATCCTCCCGAGCTCGGGTAGACTCGACGGTCTACCACAGCCACTCCTGATGCTAGGCATCCAAGCTCTAATATCAGGTATCCAAATCTCAGTGACTACTTTGCAAGCCCTAGTAGTGAGAATCCAGATCTTGATGGCGATTGTTCAATACTTAGAAATGACCCTCAAACTCCCTATAGTGATGCCCATAGTCAATCCCCCTAGCTGCCAACAATTGCAACCATCATAGCATACAAGAATCACAATCATATACATCAAGCATAATATATTGTACACACATTACAAATCAAGCATAAATAGGTTAAGAGAGAAATCGTACTTGCACGACTCCATCGTGCTCGATCATCATGTCCTTTAGGGCAAGGGAATGCCAAGCCACTCGCTCCATCTCCTTGCTAGTAAACTACAAAATGAACAAAAGAACATTAGGCATCCTGCAACCGCTATACTACATTTGAGAATGAGTTGTTAGTTAAAGACTTACATGAGTGGCATCGGAAGGGTTAAAAGACAGCATGTGAATTTCGAGGCTTGCCAGACCATTGAGCCCCTTCAAGGCTTGGTCAATTTCGGGTTTCTATCAGAATTTTTTACGACGGACCTGTAAACATTTTTTTCTTGTGAAAAATAATAAAAGAAAATTTTTTAACTAGATTCTGTTCTTTTCTAAGCTAATTTCTGCAATATGAATCAAGTTTTGGTTCGATTCTACTTCCTAAAAGAACTAAAAAATACACAAATCTTGCAAATAAACGATAAAAAGCAAGTTTTTAAGAAATACCTCAACCCGGGAAAGGTGAATCTGATCAAGAAAATCGGGATCCAGCACCTCTATGGGAGTGGTAGGGGTGAACCCAAGCATGGTTTCCCTCTCAGTCAAACCATAAGCATCGTCAATATTGATAGAAAACACATTAGGGTGTTCATAAGGCTAAGGTGTAAGGCTGGACGTAAACCGGAGCTGCCTCTCTGCAACCTTCGATAACATCTTTAGAGAGAAGGAAGAGAGAAAGTGACTAAAGAGAAAGTAGCTAGAGTGAGAATGAGAAAGTAAAAGTCAAAGAAAGAAAAGAGAAGATGGATGTATTTATAAGAAAAAGAAGCGGACCCCACCCATCCTATGTTCTCTAACAAAAGCCACCAAACAAAACAGAGAGGTGCACGGGACATTCTTGAAATTTTTTTTCTAACTTACTAAATTTATTATTTATTTCATCTTGTTTTAATTTTTCATTGAAGGGAAAATTTTTTTGCTTCACATAAACTCAATCAAACAATTAAAACAAAATATATTTAACTCCTCATTTTTTTTCTAATTTGTCACATGAAACCAACATTTATCAAAATTACCACTGCTTGCCTTTGAAATGGATTCAGGCACCTCATTCCGGAAGTTTCGATAATAAAGAAAATAAACAAGAGGTCAACTCACAAGGGGTACATAATGACTATAACCGAAGGAAGAAATGCCAGTCTATCAGAATCACGCCAATGTAAGAAACGAATGAGTCATCCACATGTGACACCAATCGAGGATTTGAAGTCGCCAACCACATCGGTCATGTATTTGCTCGATCCCTCCACTCATTTTGTGTGATCATACTAGCTATTTAACCAGCAGCAACCACACGAGGGGTAGCTGTGAGCATGGGATTTTGTACCAGCTCACGCGTTCAATGATATTGACTTTTTAAGGATTTAGTCCTTGAATCTCACAATTTTTTATCCAGAGATCTTCAAATGGGAGTGCTCCTCATCTCTTATTTTATTTTCAGGACTTAGAAAATTAGACTTTAGTAAAAGTTAAGTAAAAATATTTCTAAAATTATTAAAATTAAAAATAATAAAATTAAAAAATATATATAAAATAAAAATTGAGGGATCCCCTCGTTGGATTTTTTTAATGAGCCCCAATTTTTTCAAGAAAATTCCCATATAAAGATCGGGGAATTTTCAATGTTCCAGATCGACGATTTTTAGCAAAAGATGAAAAAAAACTTTTTTGATTTTTACAATGACCCTTTTCTTTTGGATTATAAACATATTTTAATTCAACTTTTTATCAAACACCAAAAATCTAGAGACGATGAAAACGCTCCCAAGAATCAAGCAGGTATATAGAAATGGATTCACTCCGTAAGGGTACGCCGCTAAGTTCCTAGAGTTGCTTTATCTTGTGCCTTTTTATGTTTTATTTTATTTTGCATATTGACTTAGGAGTAATTATGCTTTCTTTTATTATGTAAATATTAATATAATATTTATATTTCTTCTTTTTTGTTTCTTTTAATTGTTGAAGATTCCTGTTAGAATACCCCCACGAAGGGAATAAAAATTATTCCCGGATAATAGTCCTCATATTTTTTCCATGCGAGCACTTTTACTAATTAAAATGAACAACCAATGTGTTAATAAAAATGAACTTTTTTATTTCTAACTAAGAATTTTTAATAGTCGACTTTTCAATTAGGCCACACGGGCCTCGTCAAAATCAAATCAAACATATGTGCAAACATTGTATTATACCTTGTTATAACCCTTATGGATGCAGGTAGATTAGGGTTAGATATATGTTTAGGATTTTATTTTTCCTTTGGATATCGTAATTTCAATTATATTTTTTGAGAAATGTAAATAATAGATTAGGCGGGCGGTTTCATCCCCCAAGATTTTGTAATCTTAATCATTTTCACATTTATTTATAGCTTTATGTATAGATTTATTGCTTCCCAAATATGTGTGAATCATACATTATAAATTTGAAAAAGACATAAGTACGAATATGCACAATTAAGAAATATGGTTTTCTATAGATGTAATTTAGTGTGATCCAATAACAAGTAAGCAACTTATCCTGATTCCGAATCTCTCTATCTTATTGGGCCGTCCCTTGGACGTTAAGCCTCACAGAACTCTAAAAACTGGAAGAGCTAATCTAGGTGGCGAATCTACACTATGAGGCGGTAGATTTGGGTTATGACAATCTGAAATTGTTTTTGTTTTCTATTTTAAACCTTCCGGGTCCACAACCCAGTAATTTTATTCACCCAAAAACACCCTGGTGGACCGCAACTTTCAAAAGCGCACTCTCAGCCTATTGCTTTTCATGTCATCCACTGACACCACCGCTGATCTTGTTAAACCGGTTAGGGTCCAGTTGGAAGGACTAGAGGGCATCGGGACTCGGGTGACCCCCCCCCCCCCGAGGTCCTGATTTCTCCAAACAATACTAGAAACTGCTTTTTTTACTTTTTAATTATTTTTTATTTTTTCTAACATACAAAATTTAACATTTAACATTTATTATTTATTTTAAATGAATAAGAAAAGACTTTTAAGACTAAAACACTTATTTTACTCTTAACAAAAACTTGATTATGGGTCCACATAAGCTTGGAGAGCAAGTATTAAATAACAAGCTTTCATCATTGTTTTACTAGAGGGACCAAAAATCCCATGCTCACAAGCTACCCCTCATGTGGTCACTGAAATAAGTAAGAATGGCTACATGAAAAGAGCAAGGGATAGAAATCATACCTCAGATGACATGATTTTGTCGAAGTTAACTTGGAGGTGGGAAAGTGCACTTTTGGGAACTTTGACAAGGTTGAATTCCAAGGTTAAACCGCTTAGCTGCCTTACTGAGAAGATGATTAGATTATCTTTGCTGAGCGATAGGTGGGAAAGTGTGTCATACAGAACTTTGACAAGGTTGAATTCTAGGGTTAAGGTCCCTAATTGTCTCCTAAAGAAAATTGAGTTATCTTCGTTGACCGATAGGTGGGAAAGTGCACTATACGAAACTTTGATGAGGATAGAGTTTGGTAGACCTTAAAATTAAGAGCCGAAGTTATCTTCAAAACATGGAAGGTGACCGTGCTCTTTGGAAATCTCTGATATGGATGATTTCTAATCTTATAGAATATCCTGGAATTTATTCAATGTTGAAGTTGACCTCAGAACATGGAGTATTCACTGTTTTGTTTAGACATCACTACATGGATGTATCTAATCTTACAAAATCACATGGAAATAATGAGTGTTGAAGCTGGCCTTAGAACATGTAATATTTCCGCATTCTTTTGACATACCCAACATGGATGCCTTCCAATCTTACAAAATCACCTGGAAATATACTAGTGCTGAAGTTGACCTCGAAACATGGAAGACTATCGTGCTTTTTAGAAACCCCAAAACATGGATGGTTTCTGATCTTACGGAATAACCTAGAAATATAATGAGTGCTAAAATTAACCTCAAAACATGGAATTTCCTACATTATTTATACATCCCCAAAATGGATGCTTCTCAATTTTTAGGATCACATAGAAATAGACTATTGCTGAAGTCCACCTCAAAACAAGGAAGATCATCGTACTCTTTGAAAACCCCAACATGGATGCTTTCTAATCTTATAGAATCACCTATAAATAATGAGTGCGAAAGTTAACCTTAGAATGTGGAATTTTCCTAAGCTCTTTGGATATCCCTAGCATGGATGTTTACCGATCTTACGAAATCACCTGGAATTAGACTAGTGCTGAAGTAGACTTCAAAACATGGAATCGTCGTACTCTTTGGAAACCCAAACATGGATGTTTTCTTGTATTAGAGAATCACAGGGAAATAATTAGTGTTGAAGTTGATATCAAAAAATTGAATTATCCTGCCATCTTTGGACATCCCCGACATGGATGTTTTTCGATCTTATGGAATCACTTAGAAACAAACTAGTGCTAAAGTTGACCGCATATTATGGAAGAATGCCGTGCTCTTAGGAAATCCCAATATGGATGTTTTCTTATCTTACGGAATCATCAAGAAATAATGAGTTCTAAAGTTGACCTCAGATTATGGAATTTTCCCGCGCTCTTTGGACATCTCCAATATGGATGTTTTCCAATCTTCCAGAATCACATGGAAATAGTTTAGTTGGTTTGGAAACCTGAAAATGCTATAGAGTTGTTTTTTGAATTAGTAGTGTCAGTAATCACTTTTAACTCCTTGATTGACATTTTGGTAATAAAATATTTTGCCCCTTTAATCAAGAGTTAAAATGAGGAGAATATAAATAAATAAATAATTGAGTGGAAGAAATTTAGCCTTATCGCAAAGGTGTCTTTTGAAGATGTTAATTTTGCCCCCATAAGATGTTGATTTCTAAAATAGGACGTGGAGATCAAGTGGTGTGATAAGGATGGATTCGTTGTGAGACAGTGACACGGCAAGGAAGGAGACACGACAAGATAATGGCGTGGAAAGGTGAAGTCACTACAAGACACTGGCATGACAAGGATGGAGTCGTGGTAAGATAGTGGCATGACTATGATTGAGACATGATAAGATAGTGGCATGGAAAGGCAAAATCATGGTAAAATAGTGGCTTGAAAATGGTGGAATCATGGAAAGAAAATGGGATGACTAGGATCGAGACACGGACAATGTCGCGGTAAGGTGAAGTCATGATAAGACAATGGCATGACAAGGATGGAGTGGTGGCAAGATAGTGGCACGACTATGATCGAGATGTTATAAGACAGTGGTGTGACAAGTTGAAGTCACTACAAGATAGTGGCATGATAAGGATGGAGTTGTGATGAAATAGTGGCACAGCTTAGATCGAGACATGGTAAGACAATGGCGGGGAAAGGTGAAGTCACAAATATATAGTGGCACGACAAGGAGGGAGTCATGGAAAGATAGTGGCATGACTAGGATCGAGACATAGTAAGACAATGGCCTGACATAGTGATGTCACTGCAAGATAGTGGTATTGCAAGGATGAGTCGTGGCAAGAATAGGATCGAGACGCCGTAAGACAATAGAGTGACAAGGTGAAGTCATGGAAAGAAAATGGCATGACAAGGGTGGAGTCATAGCACAATAGTGGCACGAAAAGGGTTGAGACATGGTAAGATAGTCGCGTGGTAAGGTGAAGTCACGGTAAGATAGTCGCGTGACAAGGATGAAGTCAATAAGATCCTACGATAAATAATTCACATATATGCGAGTGTGAACAAACTTAAATGCTCACATGTTTGTTATGCAATCCATTGGTTAATTATTTAAATGAATGATTTTATGAATATATGACTATGCATGAGGATGTGATAATTTTTTTAGTTGCTTTGGCTTTACTAGCTGTTGCTCTTGTGGTGACTAATAAATCTTGAGTGGTTGATGTGGGACTCCTTTGGGCTAGTTGATAAGGATGGACTTGGGTCTGAGTCAAAATTTGATTTGAGTTTCATGATTGCAAGGTTTTGACTCTACTTATTCTGAGGGCTTAAATTTTGTAATGAAGCCAAAAACCTTGTTCCCCGCTCTTATATTAACAAGTTAAGAAGTTCAAATATGAACAGGTGTTGTCAATATCGCTTATCAAATAGAAAAATGGTGACCACTACAAGTATACAATTTCGATGTAGTTTTAAAAGATATTGATCCTATAGGGAAGGAATTCGATTCTAAAGACCAACTAGAGTTACGGGGGTACACGAAAATATGGGAATTTTATTAGAGAGGTTGGATGATAGATGGATGAATAGATAGATTAATGAACAGAATAGAGAAGATGTAAAATATAAAGATATTCCCTAAGAACAAGTTTAGTAGAGAAAAATGTGCAAAATAATCGAGAATATATTGTACGCTAGATAACTTCAACAAATAAGGTTCTAGAAGCCCTAATATTCAATAATTCGCTGCAGACAAGAGATGACTTTTCTAAGTCTAGGGTAAACGAATTATGACACTCATAAGAACCTGGATAACAATATTACTATGCTTAGTATGGGTTGCTTTCACCTAGCCATATTTAGCAAGTTACTTGTGAGCGGATGACATTCCACCCGTGCGGTCACTGTGAGGCACCAGCCCTGTGAGATGGGGCATGGGGTTTTCAAAAAGTGTTGTGGTTGTGGAAAGGATTCCAAAGACTCGAGGCCCAAACCTCTAGCCTACATTATACAGAGTCACCACTTGGATCAGCTCTTCCGAGAAATTCGATACAGCCTAGATCTGTTAAGCCTAAATGATATCGTAGTATAGAGATTCAAGTTCAGATGAGTTTGCTTACTTCGTCGTTGTTTAAGTCATATTAGGCAATTGGCTGCCATTTTCCAATATTATGATATCCCGTTCTAAATCGTTTTCTGGTTATATTTAGCATGCATACGGAAAATAATAAATAGGTGCGGGAAGTAAACACGTAGGAAAGTAAATGTATCTAGTCTAGGGGGGGTTATTTACATATTTTGGGGATGGGGAATACAAAATTTCCTAAATACAAGAGATCAAGGGGAATGAATACATCAATATCCTATTATACAACCGATCTGACAAATACATAATTTAAAAAAAAATGCGATTCCCGGAAGAAAATAAATCCTAACATACATATAATCTAATCTACATGCATCTACAAGGGTTAGTACGAAATATTTTCATAACACAAATACGTGCCAGTCCACCAAATATGTTCAATTTGAGTATTTGGAAGACCCGTACGGTCTAATTAAAAAATGCCAACAAAGGCTCGTGATTTTTGTTGTAAAAATAATCCATTTGTTGTAAAAATAATCCATTTTTATACAATTATGTTGCTCATTTTATTAATGAAAATGCTGCATATGAATTTTATTGGGTCTGTTATCCGGGAACCGGGGTTCCTTTCGTGGGGGTTTCCTAAACTTAATTATTCATTGGAAGTAATAAATAATTCCAGGTCCATGAACATAATCATTATCTTTTGTATATGTTCTGAGGAAATTCAAGTATAGAGGAAACCGGTATTTAGATTTTCTCTCGGAATATATCCAAAAGATTAATGTAAATAAATTATTTTTGTTAATTAACCCATAAATAATGCATAATATATAAACTTTTTTTAAAGGAGGTAATGCTGACGTCGAAGTTGCAATGTCAGTGTCAATGTTGGCAAAATTATAGGTAATATCGGTACCGATGTTGGTAATGTCGGTACCGACATCGTAGGTCTAGACCTGTAGAAAACACAAAAACAAACAGTGGAAACAGCAAAACAAAAATCCGAAACTTCAAATGATCTTAACTTTTGCTATACATAACTGATTTAGATTATCTTTATCATTTTGGAAAGCTCAAGACGTGTAGAATATGTTTATGTAAACAAAATACTCAAAAAGATTTGAAATCATACCAAAATTCCCCAAAAACAGATTGGTGTGCAAAAACAAAAATAACCGAAAAGAAAATAAAACTTTAAAAAGAAAAGTGTATAAATGTAAGAAAAAAAATCTAGGAACTCAGAGGCTTACCCCATAGTCGAGAATCCACTTCTTCGAGATCTGCAAAGTTCCTCCAAGAAACCCTCCTCATTTGTTTGGTTGGTAGACAAGGTAGTTGGCTTGAGAAAACCAAGTAATGGGGCAAGTGTTGCTCCACAAACTTAAAGTGAAATGATTTTCGTGTAGTTAGGGATTATGTTAATGGTTTCTTTACTAAATTTTATTGATTCAAGACTTAACAAATGTGGTGGAAAGTAGCTTAGTCATCCATATGAACTAAGGATATGATAATGCAAATTTATATTTGTTTTTGTGAAATGAACTCCCTTTTTCTGAAAATATACTGATATTCTTTCTTTTTTTGGTGTTCTCCCCCCCCCCTTTATGCAGAATGTGAGCCTCCTTTTATAGTGAGATCCCTTCAATCAAAGTCGAAAAGCCTACACCTAGGCTTTTTAACATTTTCACCATTTCCTCTCCACTAATGTCACTTGTAACATTATGGAGTGACTTTTCCAGCCACCTTAATAGTAAGGTAGGTGACTAGTGTCAATTAGTGGGGTTATGCCAATAATTTCTGGAATTCTACAGTTATTCTACTACTACTATCATTGTGACATCGGTATCGATGTCACAAAATGACATCGGTATCGATGTAATATCGGTACCGATATCACAACATCTGTACTGATATTACAACATCGATGTTAATGTTTGATTTTTTATCCGACTTCAGTTCAAATTGGACTTGGTTATTGACAAGGCTGTATAAAAAAAATCTAAGGTTCGTAAGAAATGAGGAATGCTTCTGCCGAGGACCTTCGAGACCTTGTCAAAGTGGAAGACTAGTAAAGGAAAATAAATTACAGCTTCATTATCGAACTTATGAGTGAGATTAAAATCCCGTGGTCACAGGCTACCCTCGTGGGATCACTACTGATTATGTGATTAATATGATCTCACGATTGTGAGAGCAGCGGGGTTTAGAGGTGATACCTGATTTGTCGTAGTTGGCACTTCTCAATATGGGGTCTTTATGATGATCAAGGAGCTTTGCCTCATAGCATCGTGTGACTGGTCTCTCAGCACTCATGGTAGGTTGCTGGTTCAGTGATGTTTTCCTGTCGACCTTTGTGACATCTTTATTGACTGTGGTAAGTCGGGGAAATGTGGATTGTAATGGGCCCATTGACTGTCATAGTTCAGGGAAATATGGACCTAATAGGTCTGTTGACTGTGGTAAGTTGGGGAAATGTGGACCGTAATAGGTCCGTTGACTATGGTAAATCGGGGAAATGTGGATTGTAATAGGTTTGTTGATTGTGTTAAGTCAGGGAAATGTGGACCGTAATAGGTCCGTTGACTGTGGTAAGTCATAAAATTGTGGACCATAGTAGGTCGGTTGACTGTGGTAAGTCGAGGAAATGCGCGAACCACAATAAGTCCATTAACTATGATAGGTCAGGGAAATGTGGACCGTAATAGTTCTGTTGACTGTGGTAAGTCGAGGAAATGTGGATCATAATAGGTCCGTTGACTGTGGTAAGTCGGGGAAATGTGGACAGTAATAGGTCCGTTAACTGTGGTAAGTCAGGGAAATGTGGACTGTAATAGGTCTGTTAATTATGTTAAGTTATAAAAATGTGGATCGTATTAGGTCGATTGACTGTGATAAGTCGAGGAAATGCGGACCACAATAAGTCCGCTGACTATGATGGGTCAGGGAAATGTGGACCGTAATAGGTCTATTGGCTATGGTAAGTCAAGGAAATGTGGACCGTAATAGGTCCGTTGACTATGGTAAGTCGAGGAAATGTGGACCTTGATAGGTTCATTGACTATGATAAGTCAAGGAATGTGGATTGTAATAAATCTGTTGATTATGATAAGTCAAGAAAGGTGTGGACTGTAATAAGTCCATTGACTATGATAAGTCAGGAAATATGTGGACTGTTAAGTGCATTGACTGTAATAAGTCAGGAAATGCATGGACTATAATAAGTTAGGAAATGTGTGGACTATAATAAGTCCATTGACTGTAATAAGTCAGAAAATGCGGACTATAATAGGTCTATTGAATATAATAAGTCAAAAAATGCAGACTGTAATAGGTCCAGTGACTGTAATAAGTTAGAAAATATGGATTGTAATAGGTCCAGTGACTGTAATAAGTCAGAAAATGCAAACCGTAATAGATCTAGTGACAGTAATAAGGCTGAAAACATGGATTGTAATAGGTCCATTGACTGTAATAAGTTAGAGAATGCAGACCGAAATAGGTCCATTGACTGTAATAAATCAGAGAATGCAGACCGTAATAGGTCCAGCCACTATAATAAGTTGGAAAATGCGGACCGTAATTGGTCTAGTGATTGTAATAAGTCATAAAATGCTTTTATCTTGTGAGCTCCCTTTTCCCGAGGTTTTCTTTACATTCCTAGTTTTCTTTTATCCCAAAACTTCATCTTGCCAGATTTGTCGAGCTGATGGGGAGCGGATGGCGTGCTAGTACATGTCTGCGAGGGATCTGATTATCGCGCAGAACAGCACTACCGGGGTTAGAGTTTTTAGTTTTGCTCTTTCAGTTTTCGCTGGTTGCCTATGTGATAATACTTCATGCATGATGTGATTGTGATGTAATGATGGATTATGTATGCATGACATGATATGTGATTTTTATTGCCAAGTTTTGCTCGTGCTAGAGCACCAGGCTCGATCTGCTGCGGAGGCTAGAGCTCAAGAGCTAGGGGATTAGCTAGCTTTGGCGCAGCAGCATATTCGGAGGACGGAGAGGATTCTCTCACGGGACAAGTGAAAAAGCAAGAAGCGAATGGTGGCCGGAGTTACGAGCACTGAGTTTGAAGATCAGGCCTTTGCCAAGCAGTTGCGGAGGATGAGGGCCGTCGATATTCGGGGAGAGGCTTCTAGAGGATCTATTCTCCATCTTGAGGCTTCTGAGGATGATATTGATCATGCAAGCACGATCCAGGTGTCTCTTGGTGGAGAAGAGGAGGAGTCAGATGGCTCGGCCAGTAGTGATCTAGGAGTCTCTTGCATTTCAATGCCCGGGTGACGTGTGAATGATTAAGGGAGGAAAATAGGCTGAGTCCTTACGACAATAGATGAATGATGCTATTTTATTAAAGAATAAAACTAATCGACTTTTGTTAAGAGTATACCAATGTGGTAATATTCTATCAGATTTATTTGTCTTTTCTTTCTCCGAAGTACAAACTATTTCATTGTAAGATGTTTGTTGTTTACTTGTGACGTTTCAACCATTGGCATTCATGCACATAAATATTTTTAGCAAGAAATGATATCTTCATCGATGAAATAAATCAAAGTATAAATGTTTCGAGTGACCTGACTCCTGTCATTAGCTAGCCATCTCAGGTTTTTCTAACTAATGAATTTATTTATCACTCATTATCCTAAGTTTTTAAAAAGAGGCCCTACTTTTTGCTCAACTAACAGAGTGTTAGCTGATGGGCTTATTTACACACATGTTTTTGTTTTTCTTATACTATTTTTATTTCTTTTCCAAAACGTGGTTGCGCTTAAGCTTATCTTGATTGATGGGGTTGATGAACTCATTGCCTTCCATATCCATAATCTTGATTACCCCTTTACTCAGCACCTATTTTACTACAAATAGTCCTTCCCAATTGGACCTGAATTTTCCTCTAACATCCACTCAACACTAAGTCTCCTGCCTTCAAGGGTTGCCTCTAGTGCTTGACTTTGTTGTTGTATGGCCTTGCCATTCGTTGCTGATACATCTATAGATGATCCAAAGCTTTGAGGCAATGCTCATCAATCATACTAAGCTGCTCGAATCTGGCTCTGGCCCATTCCGACTCTCCTAACTTGGTTTCCAGGGCTATTCTCAAAGATCCTACCTCTGTTTCCACTGGTAAAACTACTTCCATTCTGTATATTAGTGAGAACGGAGTTTGATTTGTGGGAGTCTAAATGCTCGTTCTGTAACCCCAAACTGTGAAAGGTAGCTTATCTACCCAATCTCAGTAAATAGTCACTATCTTACTTAGGATTTTCTCTATGGATTTTTTAGCTGCTTCAACCGCTCCATTGGCTTGTGGTCTATATGGCAAAGAGTGATGATGCTCGATACCGTATTTCTTAATCAGCTCTACTATTACCCTTTGAAATTAGACTCAATTATCTGAAACAATGTGATGGGGGACCCCATATCGAGTGAAGATATGCTACTCTATGAACATGGCCATTTTCTTAGCGGTGATACTGGAGTAAGATTTAGCTTCCACCCACTTAGAGAAGTAATCAATTGCTACTATGATGAATTTATGCCCATTACAGAAGGAAGGATGAATCTCTCCAATTATGTCGATCCCCCATGCTGAGAACTGCCAAGGAGTGGATAAATTATGGAGATCAGAGGGAGGCAGATGGCTAAGGTTGCCATAGATTTGGCATTCATGGCATTTCTTAACTTCAACGATGCAATCTACGACCATAATGGTCCAATATTATCCTTGACATTGAATCTTCTTAGCCAGATCTTCACCACTCATGTGTGGCCCATAATCACCCATGTGCATTCATTTGATTACAAGAAGAACCTCTTTTTCATTCAGGCAACAAAGTAATAATCCCTTCGGAGTGTGTCGGAATAGGTCATTATTAAGAAGTCGGAATTGCATGGCTAAGCGGTGAAGAGAGGTGCGATCTGAGTTTGTTGCCTTGTCAAGATAAACCCCATCCCTCAAAAATTGGATGATGTCTAAGTACCAGCAGCCAGAATCTGAATCTGCATCAACTGTCACTACTTGGCAATAATAAGGCTCCGTGGTTGATTGTAGAATTAATGGTTTGATGTGTTGAGCCTGAGGTCCTTCCTACATGGAGGCTAGAGTGGCTAAAGAGTCTGCCATTTGATTATCTTCTCATAACACATGACGGAAGACACATTTTTTGAACTTGGTAGAGGCTACCCATACTATATCAAGATTGGCTCACAAATGGTAGTTAAGCGGGCAATGAACCTACTGACACACTGTAAGGATCCTAAGAATGCTCATACTTCTTTCTTCGTCTTTGGCACATGCATTTCCCTAATGGCTTAGCACTTATCTAGGTCCATTTCTATACCCCTTTGACTCACGATATACCCCAACTTTCCTAAGGTAACCCAAATATGCACTTCTTCAGGTTCAGACTTAAGTTATACTTCTCGATTTGGGTAAGGAACCTATCGAGGACCACTGGATGCACTTCCTGAGTGTGGGATTTTAACTAGCATATCATCCACATATACTTCTACTTCCCTATGGATTAAGTCATGTAGAAAGGCCTTCATGGCTCTTTGATAGGTTGCCCCAGCATTTTTGAATCCAAAGGGCATGACCTTTTAGCAGTAAACCCCCCATTCGGTGATGAAGGCAGTTTTGATCTTATCCTCGATTGCCATGAAGATCTGATTATACCATGAGAAGCTATCCATGAACGAGTACATAGTGGCCCTAGCAGCGATATTGATGAGGATGTCGATATGAGAAAGAGGGAAGTTATCCTTTGGTGAGGCTTGATTCAAATCCCTGAAATCCACACAGACTCGGACCTTGCCATCCTTCTTTGCAACTTGCACGATGTTGGAGAGCCAGGTAGGGTACTCTACAAATTCCAAGAACTTGGCCTCTATATGCTTGGCTACTTCCACTTTCACCTTCTCAGCCCATTCGGGTTGCAATCTTCACAACTTTTGTTTGACAAGTTTCACCCATGGATCAGTCAGAATTCTTTGCTCGGTGATCTCCCTATCCACCCTTGGCATGTCTTCGTTTGACCAATCAAATGTTACCACGTGTAAGTATGTTTGTTATCTTATGTTCCTCTTCAGGAGTTAGGTCACTCGAAATCATCACCATCTTAGGTGATTCATCCATTCTTAAATTTACTTCATGTAATGATGTATCAGTAATGCTAAAGACATTATGCGAATGATCATGAAAATGCATGCTACCATCTAGCGAAACATCACACTAGTAAGCAAAGTCTCGATCTATTGATTCATATGCTTCGTAGGTAGTATTATTAACATAAAAAATGTTCGAAATATTAAAGAGTACATTACTAGCATCATTTTCCTCCACATGTGGAGGGTCTTCATTTATCTTAGGAGCTGGCTCCTCAAGGGCAGACTCAGCAGGTACTGCCTTCTTTTCCATGGTGGCATCTTTGTTGATGACCTCCACGGCTACAACTAGCTATTTCTTTGTACATCCATCTTACTTCTTCATCAGGATTACGAGGGCTTTAGTGATGGCTTTGATGGCATCCCGGGCTTCATCTTCTATGGGTTCAGGTTCAAGTTCTTCTTCTATGAACATTTTGGCCTTTCCCTTATTCTGGGTAGCTGCAACTACCTCTTCTAGAGCAGTAACCTGTGCTCCTTCTTCCATGTCAACCTCTTCATGGTGATCGAACTCTTCTAAGTTATCCATAGACTCAATAATTAGAGCCAACATACACTCCTTTGAGAAATCGAAAACATATCCGAAGATTTTGAACCCCGGTGCAGAATCTCCTCCAACTAGTACTAGTTCACTCTCCCCTAGGCATTGCCGCTCCCCTTCAATGGTGCACACGCTAACCATAATGCAAAAGGACAGTCATTTGTGCTTAAATTTTGTGCTCAAGGGTGAATCCCAATCAAGCACTAGGAGTCAATGGCTTTTGCCACCCCTTGGTGGTACTTTCCAAGTCCTTTCCCAGGAACGAACCCTTGTTTCTTTATAATTTTCTTTACACCCATCGAGAAATAATGATACCCCATGGGAATCTTCTTTTTCTTCTTCTCTTCTTCACGACTAATCATTTCCACCTTAATCCTTCCATCCCTTGTTCGACGACCCAACACCTTACGACACGAGTTGACGATAACCATGCACCACCTGTATCCGCGTTCCCGAAGGCACCCATACTACTGCCATTATGGACTCCTTATCTGCCTCTATAGTGACTGGTTTCCCTTGATGAACCAATTTTATCTTCTAGTGGAGCGTAGAGGGGACAGCAGCAAGAGTATGGATCTAAGGCCTTCCTAAGAGCAGGGAATAAGAGACTGGTATATCCAGCATCATGAACTTTACTTTAGACATCACTCCATTTACTATCATAGCTGTGGTGAATGTTCCTACCACTCCCGCGCTTAGAATCGTCATAGGCTCAAATAATCGTATCTGACCTTTCTAACATGCCTTCATTTAAACCCAGGTATGGCAGCACCTTTAGTGGGCATAAATTCAGAGCCGACCCATCATCTACCATGATACAAGGGATGGACCTGTCGAAAATATTGACCCTAATGAATAGGGCCTTATTATGATTTTGCTACTCCTACAGCAGGTCCGACCAGTCGAATGTGATGGCTGGATTTTTCTTCAAGGGTATTCCCTCCCCTATTACTGAGCACATTTCACTTACCGAAGTAGTCGGTATTGCCTCCATCTCCATCAACTTTTGCACCAATCCTTGGCGATGTGCCTTAGAAAAGTGCAATAATTACCATGTGTTGTACTTTGAATACATGCTCTTGAGCTGGTTGACCAAGGGGTCAACTTCCAGCTCATCTTCATTAACCATGTGGTGTAGGGGTGGCTCTGTATTATCCCTTATAATTTCTTCAGTAGAAGAATTCTTGAACTAAATCGGATCATTTCTAAAAATTCGACCACTACGGGTCACTCTCAGGACTCAATTTTCTATCACCCTTGTTTTGACTGGTGTTTGCCATGGGTACTATGGCTCTTCTTACCTTCTTTTCATGTTCCTTAATTGGTAAGAGTCCAGCAGGTTGATTGGGCCCTTACCGTACAATATCTCCTCCCCTTTGATAGGATGGGAGCCATTCTTATCCCCTTGCCTTTGGGACTTCAATACATATTCATCCAGGTTGATGGGCTTAGCCTGTGCCTTTCTCACTTCTGGCTCTTCTACCTCTTCTTTCCCTTCGTCTGCAACATATAAAGACTCGAACAGGTCATAATCGTCTGTTGTGCTCTCGGTAGATATTGGGATCGATCCCGTTGGATTTGCCCCATAGGCAGATTGGGCAAGCATATTCATGACCTGACTTGAAGGTATCCCGGTTCCTACCATGAGGACTTCATCTTCTTCCCCGTGGATCATTCGATCTAACATGTAGCCTCTTCGAAGTAACTCTTCAAGAGTTGTGAAGCGATAAGCGGTGAGATGATTCCGATATTCAGGATGGGCCTCTTCGATCATTAGCCTCACTAGGATTGCTTCTGAGGGCTTCTTCTTGATTATCGCTTGTATTGTTATCCACAGGGAAGTAGAAATGTATGTGGATGATATGCTAGTAAAATCCCACACTCGAGAAGAGCATCTAGCGATCCTCGATAGGTTCCTTACCCGAATCGAGAAGTATAACTTACGTCAGAACCTGAAGAAGTGCGTATTTGGGTTACCTCAGGAAAGCTACTGGGGCATATCGTGATTGAAAGGTGTACAGAAATGGACCTAGATAATAGCCAAGCCATCAGGGAAATTCCTATTCCAAAATACAGAGAAAGAAGTACGAGCATTCTTGGGATCCTTGTAGTATGTCAGCAGGTTCATTGTCCACTTAACTACCATTTGTGAAGTCTTTAAGTTACTGTGGAAATAGCAACCGGTGGTGTTGAATGATCAATGCCAGATCGCATTTGAAAGAATCAAACAATACTTGATCAAACCACCTATCCTACAACCTCCCGTTTCAGAACACCCTCTCATTCTTTACTTAGCCATTGAAGAATCCTCCATAGGGGCAATGTAAGTGCAAGAATATGATGATAAGAAGGAGCATGTGGTATGTTACTTAAGCAAGAAATTGCTAGAGTATGAGACTTGCTACACGTTGGTAGAGAAGATTTGCGCTGCAATGGTAAGGCTAACCAAGAATCTATGCCACTACTTCCAATCTTATCAAGTGCAGGTGGTGGCTAAGGTTGACCCCATGAAATACTTGTGCTGGTCTCCCACATTTGCAGGAAAACTTTCCCGGTGGTTGTTGCTTCTCTCTGAATTCAACATTGAGTACATCACGAGGAAGGTCATTAAAGGACAAGCGGTAGCTGAATTCTTAGCCAATTAAGTGATGGGCTCTAATTATGTGGAAAACTTAGAGTTCTCGGATGAACAATTATCCTTGGTAGAAGAGGTCAAGAGGGAATGTACCATGTACTTTGATGGTGAATCGTAAAGGGGCGGGGCTAGGAGTAACTTTGATCACACCATAGAACGAAGTAATCCTGTTATCTAAGTATTTGGAGTTCCCGGTCACAAATAATGGGGTAGAATTTGAAGCTTGTCTATTTAGCTTGGAAGCACTGAGCAATGTAAGAGCCAAAGAAGTCTCTGTCATCGGAGATTCAGCCTTGGTGATTCAGCAAGTGACCGACCATTGGGAGATCAAGGATGATTCGCTCAGTCCATATTTGGGCTCAGTCCATATTTGGGTGTAGTATGGGTAGCCTCTACCAAGTTCAAAAAATGTATCTTCCTTCATGTATTATGAGAAGATAATAAAATGGTAGACTCCTTAGCCACTCTAGCCTCCATGTGGGAAGGACCTCAGGCTCAACCCATCAAACCATTAATTCAATAATCAGCCACGGAGCCCTATTATTGCTAAGTAGTGATAGTTGATGCAGATTCAAATTTTGGCTGCTGGTACTTAGAAATCATCCGATTTTTTAGGGATGGGGTTTATCCTGATGAGGCAACAGACTCAGATCGCACCTTTGTTCACCGCTTAGCCATGCAATTCCAACTTCTTGATAAAGACCTATTTCAACGCCCTCCGAAGGGATTATTACTTCATTGCCTGAATGAGAAAGAGGCTCTACTCATAATCAGATGACTACACACAGGTGATTTCGGGCCACACATGAACGGCTTAGCTCTGGCCAAGAAGATTCAATGTCAAGGATACTATTGGACCACTATGGTTGTAGATTACATCGCAGAAGTTAAGAAATGCCATGAATGCCAAATCTATGGCGACCTTAGCCATCTGCCTCCCTCTGATCTCCACAACTTATCCACTCCTTAGCCATTCTTAGCATGGGGGATCGACATATAATTGGACAGATTCATCCTTCCTCTAGTAATGGGCATAGATTCATCATAGTAGTAGTTGATTATTTCTCTAAGTGGGTGGAAGCTGAATCCTACTCTAGTATGACCACTAAGAAAATGGCCATGTTCATAGAGAAGCACATCTTCACTCGATATGGGGTCCCCCATCACATTGTCTCAGACAATGGAGTCCAATTCCAAGGAGCAACAGCAGAACTGATTAAGAAATATGGTATCGAGCATCATCGCTCTTCACCATATAGACTACAAGCTAATGGAGTAGCTGAAGCAGCTAACAAATCCATAAAGAAAATCCTGAGTAAGATAGTGACTACTTATCGAGATTGGGTGGATAAGATACATTTTGCAGTCTGGGGCTACAGAACGAGCATTCAAACTCCCACAAATCATACTCCGTTCTCACTAGTATACGTAATGGAAGCAATTTTGCCAATGGAAACAGAGGTAGGATCTTTGAGAATAGCCCTATAAGCCAAGTTAGGAGATTCGGAATGGGCAAGAGCTAGATTCGAGCAGCTTAGTATGATTGATGAGCATAACTTCAAAGCCTTGGATCATCTACAGATGTATCAGCAACGAATGGCTAGGGCATACAACAACAAAGTCAAGCACCAGAGGCAACTCCTGAAGGCAGGAGACTTAGTGTTGAAGCAATTAAGGCCTTCAAATGTTGATGTTAGAGGAAAATTTAGGCCCAATTGGGAAGGACCGTTAGTAGTAAAAATGGTACCGAGTAAAGGGGCAATCAAGATTATAGATATGGAAGGCAATGAGTTCAGCAACCCCATCAATCAAGATAGGCTTAAGTGCTACCACATTTAGGAAAAGAATTAAAAACAGTACAAGAAAAACAAAAGGATGTGTGTAAATAATCCCGTCAACTAACACTCTGTTGGTTGAGCAAAAAGTATGGCCTTTTCTCAAAAACTTAGGACAATGAGTGATAAATAAATTCATTAGTTAGAAAAACCTGAGAAGGCTAGCTAATGACAGGAGTCAGGTCACTCGAAACATTTTTACTTCGATTTATTTCATCGATGAAGATATCATTTCCTGCTAAAAATATTTATGTGCATGAATGCCAATGATTGAAACATCATAAGTAAACAACAAACATCTTACAAAGCAAAAATTTGTACTTAGGAGAAAGAAATGACAAACAAATCAGATAGAATTTTACCACATTGGTATACTCTAGGCAAAAGTCGATTAGTTTTATTCTTTAATCAAATATCATCATTTACGATAAATTACCAAGCCAATTTCATTTATTGTCGTAAGGACTCAGCCTATTTTCCTCCCTTAATCATTCACGGGTCACCCGGGTATTGAACAACAAAATATAAAAGAAAAACAACATCAAATAAATGTGGCAAAGTTTTACAAACCCCAACATATCAAAGGTAAAGTAAAATGAAAGTACATCAAAAGCTACGCTAAAATGGTCACACTAGCAAGCTACCTACAAGAAGCCTAATCACTATTGGCCGAGCAGTCTGACTCATCCTCTTCTCTGCCAAGAGACTTCTGGATCCTGCTCGCATGATCAATATCATCCTCGAAAGCCTCAGGATATAGAATAGATCCTCCAAATGCCTCTCCCTGAATACTGGTAGCCCTCAGCCTCCTCAACTACTTGGCGAAGGCCCAATCCACAGACTTAGTGCTCCTAACCTCGGTCACAGTTCACCCCTTGCTTTTGCCCTTGTCTCGTGAGAGAGCCCTCTCTATCCTCCGGATATGTTGCTGCACCAAAGCTAGCTGATCCCCCAGCTCCTGAAGTCTAGCCTCCATAGCAGATCGAGCCTGGCACTCTAGCGTGAGTAAAACCTGGCATTAAAAATCACATATCATGTCATGCATACACAATCCATCATTACATCACAATCACATCATGTATGAAGTATTATCAGATAGGCAACCAGGGAAAACTGAAAAAGTAAAAGTGGAAAGTCTTACCCCGACAATGCTGTTCTATGGGATAATTAGATCCCTCGCAAACATATACTGGCACGCCATCCGCTCCCCCTCAGCTCTACAAATCTGGCAAGATGAAGTGTCATGATAAAAGCAAACTAAGAATGTAAAGAAAAGCTAGGGGAAAGGGAGCTCACATGAATGGTATTCTTCGAGAAGAAATCCGAGATATGATGGCTGGTGGGGAGCTCCACAGAGGTAGTATCCCCGACCAGGGAAAGGAGAGAGAAGGCCGCATCCATAGGCGTAGTTATACGGCCCTCTACGATACTTAGGGGTGGCATGGAAGGGCCCTCTGACCACCCGACCTCAACATGGACGTGCTTGCTACCGCCAGTCTACAATCATACACAAAAGGTTATTAATCGGTACCGATGTTAAATTTTTATACTTTGCTTTTCTCTTCTTTTATGCAGAATTAAGCTATAACCAAAGATTTTCTACGATGGCAACATAGACGAAAACCATTTTTCGACTTATTAAAATCAATGAACCTCTTACAGTTCGCATTTTCCGACTTATCATAGTCAATGGACCTATTATGGTCCGCATTTTTTGACTTATCATAGTTAATGTACCTATTACGGTCCACATTTTCTGACTTGTCATAGCCAATGAACTTATTATGGTCTGCATTTTCTAACTTATCATAGTCAATTGACCTATTACGGTCCGCATTTTACAACTTATCACAATCAATTAACCTATTACGGTCCGCATTTTATGACTTATCATAGTCAATGGACCTATTACAGTCCGCATTTTCTGACTTATTACAGGCAATGGACCTACTATAGTCCGCATTTTCTAACTTATCGCAGTTAATGAACCTATTACGATCCGCATTTTTCCTGACTTATCACAGTCAATGGTCCTATTACGATCCGCATTTTCTGACTTATTACAATCAATGGACCTATTACGGTCTGCATTTTTTGACTTATCACAGTCAATGGACTTATTACGGTCCACATTTTTCGACTTATTACAGTCAATGGACCTATTACGGTTCACATTTTTCGATTTATAACCATCAATGGACCTATTACAATCCGCATTTTTTGACTTATCACAATCAATGGACCTTTTACGGTCTGCATTTTTCGATTTATCACAATCAATGGGCCTAATACGATCCGCATTTTCCTGACCTATCATAGTCAATGGACCTATTACGATCCGCATTTTCCGACTTATCATAGTCAATGGACCTATTACGGTCTGCATTTTCCGACTTATCACAGTCAATGAACCTATTACAGTCCACACTTTTCCTGGCTTATCATAGTCAATGGACCTATTACGGTCTGCATTATCCACACATTTTCAATGGTCCTATTACGGTCCACACATTTCCTGACTTATTAAAGTCAATGGACTTATTACAGTCCACATTTTCTAACTTATTATAGTCAATGGACCTATTACGGTCCACACATTTCCTGACTTATTATAGTCAATGGACTTATTACAGTCCACACCTTTCCTGACTTATTACAGTCAACGGACTTACTACAGTCCACACATTTTCATGACTTATTACAATTAGTGAACTTTCTATAGTCCATACCTCTTCCAAACCTTTCCTTACCAATGATGACAAGTGGAATGTAGAAAACCAAGGGGAAACTATTAACGAACAGTTAACTCACAAGGAGCATAGGGAAATTGCTCGCGCTAACATTATGCTAAGCCGAAAAGCCTTGGATTATCATGAAGTCCCCACAATATCAGCAGTGATCCCATGAGGGGGAGCCTATGAGCATGAGATTTTAATCCTCACTCACGAGTTCGATGATGAAGTTGTAATTTATTTTCCTTTGCTAGTCTTCCACTTTGACAAGGTCTCGGAGGTCCTTAGGAGAAGCATTCCTCATTTCTTATGAACCTCAGATATTTTTTTAGGCCACCTCATCAGTAACCCAGTCCAATTTTAACCAAAGTCAGACAAAAAATCCAACATTGATACCGATATTACTAACATCAATACCGATGTTGTAACATCGGTATCGATATGACATCAGTACCGATTTCATATAACATCGGTATCGATGTCATATAACATCGGTACCGATGTTGTGATATCAGTACTGATGTTACATGACATCGATACCGATGTCAAGTTGACAGTAGTAGCAGAATAATTGCAGAATTACGAAAATTATTAGCATAACCCCTAAATTGATGTTAGTCACCCACCTCACTATTAAGGTGGTTGGAAAAGTCACTCCATAATGTGTAGAAGTGACATTAGTGGAGAGAAAAGGGTGAAGATGTTAAAAAGCCTAAGTGTAGGCTTTTTGATTTGGATTGAAGGGAGCTCACTATAAAAGGAAGCTCACATTCTGAATAGAAAAGAGGAAGAGGAGGGACAACATAGATAAAAAGGGACAATATCAGTACATTTCCAAGAGAAAAAAGAGTTCATTTCACAAAAATAAAAAGAAATTTAGATTTGTTCTTACATTTATATGATTTTCTTTTTGAAGTTTTATTTTCTTTTTGGTTATTTCCGTTTTTACACACCAATCTATTTTTTAGGAAATTGTGGTATGACTTCAAATCTGTTTTAGTATTTTGTTTACATAAACATATTTACACATCTTAAGCTTTCTGGAATGATAAAGATCATCTAAATCGGTTAAGTATAGCAAAAGTTATGATCGTTTAAAGTTTCGAATTTTTCTATTGCTGTTTCTGCTATTTTTTGTGTGTTTTCTGCAGGCCTGGATTACTGATGTTTGTACCGACATTACCAACATAAGTACCGACATTACCAATAATTTTACCAATGCCGACACCGATGTTGCAACGCCGACATCGGCGTTACATTTATTTTTCAAAAAAATACAAGTTTATATATTATGCATTAATTATGGGTTAATTAACAAAAATAATTTATTTACACGAACATATCAAGATTAATATAATGATTTTATATTAATCTTTTGAATATATTCTGAGAGAAAATTTAAATACCGATTTCCTCTTAACCGAGGTAAACTCTTGGGCCTAGAATTATTTATTATTTCCATATATTTGTAAATAAATAAGTTTAATTTAGGAAACCCCCACGACGGGAACCCCTATTCCCGGATAAGAGACCCAACGAAATTCACATGTGGCATTTTCATTAATAAAATGAGCAACATACTTGTATAAAAATGAATCATTTTTATAACAGAAACCTCGAGCCTTTGTTGGCATTCTTTTATTTAATTAGACTATACGGGTCTTTCATATACTCAAACCAAACATACTTGATGCACTGGCACATATTTGTGTTGTGAAAATATTCCGTACTAACCTTTGTGAATGCAGGTAGATTAGGTTAGATGTATGTTAGGATTTATTTTCCTTCGAGGTATCGCATCTTTTAATAAAAATTATGTATATGTTAGATTGATTGTCTAATAGGATATTGATGTGTTGATTCCCCTAGATCTCATGTATTTAGGCAACTTAGTAATCCCCATCCCTAAAATATGTAAATAATCCCCCCTAGACTTGGCACATTTACTTTCCTACTTGTTTACTTTTCGCACTTATTTATTGCTTTTTGTATGCATGCTGAATATAACTATAAAACAATTTAGAACGGGATATCATAATATTGGAAAATGGTAGCCAATTGCCTAATATGACTTAAACAACAACGAAGTAAGCAAACTCATCCAGACCCAAATCTCTATACTACGGTATCGTTTAGGCTTAATGGATCTAGGTTGTACCGAATTTCCCGGAAGAGCTGATCCGGGTGGTGACTATGTATAACTTAGGCTTTAGGTTTAGGCCTCGAGTCTTTGGAATCCATTCCACAACAAAAACAATACACACTTTTTGAAAACCCCATGCCCCATCTCATAGGGTCTGCGCCTCGCGTTGACCGTGCGGGTGGAACGTCGTCCGCTTACAGTGGTGATCCTGCTAGGGATTTCTTCTTTCTTTTAAACTTAAAAGTTTCGATGACCGTTTGATGAGTTGGTGAAAAGTCATTATTTATGTCAAACCATTTCCAAAATTTAGTATTCCACAAAGCATATGCATTAGACGGATTAGCCATTAAGGTTAGGGTGCCCTGTTTTACCGAGAAACTGACCAAAGGTACTTAGCAAGTGGATCACTTGTTACCATATCGCATGGACCCTCTTGAACCCATTCAGGAGAAAGAGAGAGTGTATCTCAGTGCAATAAGAACCTTCTACATCAACAACCCATCGACCAAACTCATATAAGGAGCCGTAGACACTTCCACTAGGTTTACCAAAACAAAATGTATTTGTTTTTATGTAGGGATGAACGTTAATATCCTTGCGATATTAAGATGAACCAAACCTAGAACTAGGAGCCTACCCCTTTTATACGCGGGAGACATAAGGTCGGATGAGATATGTTGTGTACAATGTGCTATGTGCTCATATCCACATCACGCATTTAAGCAAGCATCCTTTTTACGGCATCATGCTAACCACAATTGCTATGTAGACACAAATAATACACACACACATCATTACACTAGTCCCACCTACTTAAATTCAGAGAGATGCGACGAAACAGCATCACCTAAGATTAGGATCCCCTATGATTATGGAAAGGCTTATTCCAAACTCTTGAAAAAATGAACTTCCAAGTCATAGGGTATCACACACCGTTTTACCCAAATTCAAACCTAGATTTAGAGAGACGTGAAAAGACAATGTCACCTAAGATTAGGATCACCCCTGATTATAGCAGTACTTATTTGAACTTCCAAGCCATAGGGTATAACACACCATTTTACCCAAATTCAAACCTAGATTTAGAGAGACACGAAAAGACAACGTCACCTAAGAATATTATTACCCATGATTATGGAAGGACTTATTCCGCACCCAAAACTCTTGAAATAATGAAGTTCCAAGACATAGGGTATAACACACCGTTTTACCCAAATTCAGACCTAGAGAGACGTGACGAGACAGCGTCACCTAAGATTAGGATCATCCATGATCATGGAAGTGCTTTTTCTAAACTCTTGGAAAAATGAACTTCCAAGACATAGGGTATAACACACCGTTTTACCCGAATTCAAACTTCGACTTAGAAAGATGCAATAAAGTTACATCACTAAAAATTAGAGTCCCCTATAATTATGGTAGCACTTGTTTCATAGTCAAACCTCTTAATAAAATGAAAGCTAGGGGGTACAACACACTATTTTACCCAAATTCAAATCTAGAATTAGAAGACGTGATTAGACAACGTCACCTAGGTTTAAAACCACAGCATAAGAAATTTCCCAAAAGACATTTGAACCCCGCCCAAATGGGGAAGCATACTCATCACTTCTAGAAACTGTATGAGGAAGGGTATAACACACTGTTTACCCAAATTCAAGGTTGTCCAATAGACCCAAGCCTATTACTACATGGGTAATATGGCAAAGCCACCAATAATATGAGCCTTTTATCATGTAACAAGGATTAGATGTCACACGGACATCATCTTTACACGAGAATCAGAACTCACCAGCTACAATGAAGAAGGATATAACACATTGTTTACCCGTTTCTTTGCAACTTTGAAAACTCCTTGGAGACCCAAAACCTGTTACCACATGGGTGATATGGAAAAACCTCCAACGCTATGGGCCTTTTATCATGTAACAAGGCCTAAATGTAAAACTATCACCACTTTTTACCCCAAGAATTGGAATTCACCAGCTACGAATACCTCACAATCATCCCCCATAACATACATAATCATTGCTCATACATCTACCATGCATGATCTAATCACCATTTTGTGTACTTTAGCAAGGGTCTGGAGAAGGATTGAACATCGCCTTATCAGAATATCTCCCATCATGGCTAGGTAAGGAAGAATTCTAGAGGGTGTGCCATACACTGACTCTAGCGAAGATTCAGGTTTAGGTTCAGGATGAAGCTTCGATTTAAGCAGGGACCAGTTCTTCAACATGACCAACTCCTAAGAAGATAACGTGACTAGGTGCCATTTCACTCATGAGGGGCCTTTCGCCCAGACTTGAAGCCCGCAACAGAACATCAACGGAGAAATCGCAAATGCACTGGAGGCCTTCGTCGGTAGTGAATAATTTGTTTAGGCCATCCAGCACCATCCCCATCCAAGGTAAATAAAGGACCATAATTCAGATCGACTATCAGGTTCCAGAAACACGGGGAACATTTAGCCTCCAACCAATAGTGTTCCTCGGGCTAGGAGGTTATTGTCTTTTCTCAGTAGCAATCCTCCAAGCAACATGTTCTAGTTCGACACTGGAAACAGCCTAGTGTAGTTTGGACCATTTTAAGTGGGGTAGAGCTCTAGAGGTAACCAGTCCATGCCAACCAAGATAAACAGGCCATAGCATCTTTTCGGATATGGCCAACAGATTGTTAACGCACCATCCCCACATCCAATGGTGCCAGTCAGTGGGCCATCCCTCAGTTTTGCTCATCCCAGCTTCAACTCTCAACAAGCAAGATAGCATGGCACTACTGCTCCTACCTTGTTCAATGCTGAGATAAGTCCCCCGGTATACCAATACCAATCAGTCCTCTACTCTTTAGGTGCATCGAGCTTTATTGGCTCTGGAGGTATGGCATTTACTCATGGCTAACCTCGCCCGCCAATAGTGACCTTCGCTCATCCGTTAGGATTTCCCTATTATGGCGAGAGTACGATGCCTTAGAGCCAGGGACCGAGCATAGCTAAGCTTTAGCAACAGTTCTTGACCTCAGATTATGGAATTTTCCAGCGCTCTTTTGACATTCCCAACATGGATGTTTTCCAATCTTGTAGAATCACATGGAAATAGTTTAGTTGGTTTGGAAACCTGAAAATGCAATAGAGTTGTTTTTTGAGTTAGTAATGTCAGTAATCACATTTAACTCATTGATTGACATTTTGGTAACAAAATATTTTATCCCTTTAATCAAGAGTTAAAATGAGGAGAATATTAATAAATAAATAATTGAGTGGAAGAAATTCGGCCTTATTCGAAATCTGGCAAAGGTGTCTTTTGAAGAGGTTAATTTTGCCCCTAGAAGACTTTGATTTCTAAAACGTTATGTGGAGATCAAGTGGTGCGATAAGGACGAATTCACGGTAAGATAGCATCACGGCAAGGAATGAGACACGGTAAAACAATAGTGCGAAAAGGTGAAGTCACTACAAGACACTAGCATGACAAGGATGGAGTTGTGGTAAGGTAGTGGCATGACTATAATTGAGACATGATAAGATAGTGGCGTGGCAAGGTGAAATCCTGGCAAAATAGTGGCTTGAAAAGGGTAGAATAGTGGAAAGATAGTGGCATGACTAGGATCAAGACACGGTTAGACAATGTCACAGTAAGGTGAAGTCACGGTAAGATAATGGCATGACAAGGATGTAGTGGTGGTAAGATAGTGGCACGACTATGATCGAGACACGATAAGACAATGGCATGACAAGGTGAAGTCACTACAAGATAGTGGCATGATAAGGATGGAGTTGCGATGAAATAGTGGAATAGCTTAGATCGAGACATGGTAAGATAATGGCAGGGAAAGCTGAAGTCACAAAAATAAAGTGGCATGACAAGGAGGGAGTCATGGCAAGATAGTGGCATGACTAGGATCGAGATGCAGCAAGATAGTGGCCCGATATAGTGAAGTCACGATAAGATTGTGTCATTGCTAGGATGAGTCATGGAAAGAATAGGATCGAGACGTGGCAAGACAATAGCGTGACAAGGCGAAGTCATGGAAAGATAATGGCATGACAGGGGTGGAGTCATGGCACAATAGTGGTATGACAAGGATTGAGACATGGAAAGATAGTGGCGTGGCAAGGTGAAGTCAAGATAAGACAGTCACGTGACAAGGATGAAGTCGATAAGATCCTACGTTAAATTATTCACATATATGCGAGTGTGAATGTACAAACTTAAATGCTCACATGTTTGTTATGCAATCCATTGGTTAGTTATTTAAATGAATGCTTTTATGAGTATATGACAATGCATGAGGATGTGACATTTTTTTATCACTTTGGCTTGACTAGCTGATGCTCTTATGGCGACTAATAAATCTTGAGTGGTTGACGTGGGACTCTGATCGCCACTTTTCCACTGATAAGTTTAATCCCTTAATGGTTCCAAGAACTTGTTCATGAAACTTAGCTATACTCGTCTAAAAAGACGTATGCTTAATAATAATGCCAAAAACTTGTTCACGAAAAATGTAGGTGTTGTAAATACCCCTTCTCACATAGAAAAATGATGATAACTGCAAGTATACAGTTGCGATGTAGTTTTAAAAGATATCAAACCCACAGGGAAGGAACAGCTCTGAAGATCAACAAGGAAAGAAAAAGTAAAAGAAAAATAAAATAAGTTTTGAGATTTTTGAACAGGAAGATCAGAATGAAAAGTTGAGTAAATATAGATATGATAGATGAGAGACTCTAAATACATAGATTTCCACAACGAACAAGTATAGCAGAGAAAACATGCAAGATCGACAAAGATGTTATGACTCACTAGACTAATCTAACAAACTCAGTTCAACACACTCAGATTTTCAATGATTCGTCGTAGAGCAACACATGGAATAACTTTTCTAAACCTAGCGCAAATGAGATAAGACTTTTATATAAACCTGGACAATGTCAATACTATGCTTTGTACGGGTCGCTCTCACATAGCCACATTTAGCAAGTTACCATTCCAAAAATGTTGGCTCACTAAACAGCATTATATCACAGATCTAGTGATTATACATAATATTGTTAACCCCGAAACTATTCTTAAAATTAACGCCAATGCATATAACTTGATTAACATAAAAGACTTAGCACGAAATACACATTATGACACATAGACATATCATAAACTTTGAAATAGAAAGTATAAGTAGAAAGCAAAGCAAAGTTGTAAGGTATGCAAGTG
>CATIWQ010274911.1:0-32102 GCA_949673415.1 Euphorbia schlechtendalii | reverse complement strand
ACTATTATATAGAAGTATATTTTTATTGTTTGTGTGTATTTTAAGTTGGTGTGGTTTTAGAAATAAAAGAAAAGTGAAAAAGTTTTTGGATTTTGAATATTTCGTGATCGTGACTAGTTTCACCCTCGTGAATTAAGTTGTCTAAACATTTTGTTTCTTTATGGAGAAAGTCACGATCACGACATGTGTGATATCACATAAGTTAATGCTATAACGGCTCTATTTCTAATGGTTATAAATCAAATATATCCATTGAAACAACAATAATTACCCTATTTCCTATATATATATATTCTAATTGATTTTCACAAATCAATCACTCTTTTACACAACTACAATCTCTTGCAAACAATTTTTTCTATTTTTCCCAATTCAAACACAAAACTTTTTTTCAACTCTTGAATTCAATTTCAATGGCCAAGAAATTAGTAGTAACCAAGGGAAAGAATAAGTTGGTTAATCAACAAACCAAGATGGATGCCCTTTTCCAATCTATGGTGAATAGGAAGTTGAGCGATATAGGAAGATGAAGAACTTTGATATCCAAGGTACACTCTTCTATGATTCTACTTTTACAATTGATGCTGGAATTCATGCGGAATTAGAGAAATACTTCACGCTATTTGGATTGGTAAGCTTTGTAAATATGCATTTTCTGTTTAACGAGGAATGGGTCCTCGAGTTTTTGGTGACTGTTCAAGAGGATGGGAATTTCTTGAAAAGGAAATTTTGGAATGGAGGGGAAGAATATAAGTCTACTTTAATGGATTTGATTAAGTGGTTTGGTTTAGGAGAAACCTATGAAGAAATAGAAAAGGAAGAAGATTATGATTTAATGAGTGTATGGACTGAGTTAACAAGATTGGATCGATACGATGTATAAAACTCATCCAACAAGAACATTCATAGCAACAGTCTTCTTTACCTTCACAAGTTCATTTCTTAAAGTTTTTTCTTCCGACATGAAACTACTAAAGTGTCGATGAAAGATTTGGTAATATTGGAGTGCGCGATTTCACAATTAAGGCCAAAGTTTCTAATGTATATGTTAGAATCCATAACTAGCCTTACTACACATAAAAAGGCTAGAGTTGGAGGTGTAAATACAATCTAGGGAATTATTTTGGGAGTAAAGAATCAACTGCTGTACAGATATAATCCTACAGAGAAATTCAACTTCATGGGAGGAGTTTATATGAAGAGAGCGGGAATAGTTAAGGAGGAAGAAGGAAAATTTACATTTCTACCATATAGAGTAAGGGTTAGGAAGCTGAGATCGATAGAAGAATCTACTTCTCTAGAGAACCAACCCGATAAAGGCATTGAAGAAGTTCAAATCGGAAGTAGTGAAGCAAGACAAACCTCCGGGAGTACACATGCCAATGAAGATACTTAGAGAGGAAAATTCATCGATGATGTCAATAAAGCTTATCTTGATATCACTTCTATACAACAACATGTTCATCAACTTACACAATCCAACATTTCTTTGAACCGTAAGTTAAATTCGTACTTCAGAATGAAGAATATGGATATCTCGTCGATTCTTTCATATTCAAGTTCGGATGATTGAAAATGGGTTCAATTTCAATTTCTATTTATTTTCATTTTATTTGTCTGTTTTTTGTATTTGTTTTTCATATTTAGTAAAATCTCTCACAATGAGGACATTGTGTTCTTTAGTGTGGGGGGACATTTGTAAAAAAATCCCAAAAATAAAAAAAATCAAATAAAATTAAAAAAAAGTTGAAGAATATGAAAACTTTCTTGATTTTGTGTTATTTATACATTATCCATACCTATACTATACTAACATATGTTCCAAGGTTATTGTGAGTGTTAGGTATTACAAGTTTGATGTTAGTGCAAATTTCGAACAAAATTTTTTTTTTGAGTTTGAGTGCATGTTGATAGTGTGGGCGCTTCATAGCACAACATTTAGCATTTGGCAAGGGCGAGTGGTGAGCAACATTCCAAGTAAATTTTGATATATACTTCAATGTAACATGAATTAGTATAAGTTATATAGTTTTAGTTTAAAGCTACCGATAAGTTTTAAGTGGAGTAATATCTAGTAGTTTTCTTACTATGAGTTTTATATGTTATTCTCGAATACATCCTATAAGTATTGAGTGCGTTTAAAGTGTTGAGAAACTATAGCCATAATACTTTGAAGTGATCAATAAAGGATGAGGGTATTAAGAGAGAAAAATCAAAAGAAAGAGAGGATAACCAATGAGTTATGCAATAGGTGAGGAATGGTACGGAGCAAAAACTGTAACCATTCAATGAGTGAAAAAAAGAAAAGAAAGCATAACATGAAAAATGGGTGCAAAGTACAAATCTGTACTTCAAAAACATATGCTTAAAAGAAAAAAATGAGAGAAAGTCGTATGGAGCATAAAATGCAACCACTAAAAAAGGGGAGAGTGGTATGATGTAACCACTAAGAGTGTTTAGCATCCTAGGTCACCTTGAGATCAATCTTTTCAAAGCCTTCTCCCTTTATCCTTTATACTTTATATTATACTTGAGAGAAGGAAATATTCGAGTGAGCATATAACGTTTATATGAAGACATAATTAGGTTGGCTCTCCATTAAGAGCAAAGGTATGCAACTAAACTAAATAAATTGCACATTACTAATTTGTTGAAAATTTTGAACTTTAACTTAAATCTTATGCAACATGGGAATGTGGTACTCACTACAATAGTCTTTCACCAAATGAGGTACGAACTTTAATTACTATTTTATACACTAGTGTTCTGTTTACCTTCAGGACAAGGTAAAAGTTAAGTGTGGGGGTGTGATATGTGTATAATTACACTTATTATCATGATATTTTTACTTATAAAATGATATTGTTTAAAGTCATTTTATACTTCATATAAAAGATTTCAAGTGGTTTGTAGTTGTTTTCGATGCAAGTGCAGAAAGTAGGTGAATCTTGGGAGTACAATGATCTAAGATGGAATTCTATATAAAAAGAGTGAAAAAGGTGCAAAAAGATATGTAGAACAAAATGAATTATCTTAGGATCGAAGTTGTCAAAGATCGGTAAAGTTACGAAGAAGAATCATGAAGAAAAGCACATGTCACGATCATGACACCCATTCATGGTCACGACTCATCATTCTTCACAAGTAGAAAGTTAAAAACTAATGTTCACGATCGTGACATATCTGGCTTGGACTTGTAACAATTTTTATGTTAATTCTTTTGAACTACCAACCATCGAATAAAAATGATTAACCGCCACCTACTGTCAGATGAAAAGACACCTTTTGGAAGCAATCCAATAATGAAAATGTGCCTATCCATTGAAGATGAGGATAAAACCTTAGATCCAATCACAATGAAGTGATGCAACTCTTCACCAATGGACACGACTCTTCGTTTGGATAGACGCAACATTTTCGTGGTGACATGGTTGATGCATATGAAGAATGCGTGTATGTATCGATAGAGAGTGAAAATTATTTAGATTTCATTAGTTCAAAGTGTTAGTGAGAAAAAAGTATAAGTGATTCGATTCTTATTTCGATCACTAGATTTCTCCACATATTCAAGGGATTATTGTATGAGTGTAATTGCAAAGCACTTATCAATAAAAATTACTACTCTTCAACATTCATTTATTCGATATTCATAAAGAATACCATCCTAGCGGAGGTTCTGTACGAGCTGAGACCAAATTCAAAGTAGACGCAAGAATTACAGGAATTGGCTACTCCCATTAAAGAGTGGATACGGTTTGATCAACTTTAGCTTTCACTTGCATACCTTACAACATTATGTTGGTCAGTAAACATGCTAATAACGACAGCAAAGGGGGGGTGAATGGGTTATTTGGGTTACTTTTAAACTCTTTCTAATTTGTTCTCTAAGTTTAGTTTTATATATGCGTGCTGAGTGCAATAAAAAAATGTATAAACTGCTCAGCTTTGCTGGCACAATTTATTATCAATCCTTAGCTGAGTAAAATGTAACTTAGCATAAATTTGGTAACAAGCAAATAAATGAATGAGAGAGAGATGAATGAGCATATCGCTGGTAAAGTAAATCGCTTAGAGTTAGAAAGATTACACCTGAGATTTTATCCTAGATTAGCCCCTAGCATACCTCCAGCCCCTGGATACCATCTCCGAGCTTTAATCCACTAGTGATTCATTCCTTCAATAGGTGGAGAAGCCTTTACAGTGGGTAGACACGATTGCAGAAAGTACCTTTCTTTGTAACTACCACTCAACTTAGTTTGGGTACCCTTCCCAAACTGACACTCAGATTTTGAATAAGAATGTGAACTGAATTAAACTTATAGAAATGTTGAATCCTTACAATTTTAATCTAAGTTTCTCTTTATTACAAACTGATAAAGCTTTTTATGTTTGCTTGATTGCTTTTAGGAGAATTTCTTTGGAAGTAGTAGAAAATTACGCAGAGTTTTTGCTCTTAAGAGAATCGCGGTGATTCACCAAGTTTGAGCGTCTACTCCAATCTTCTATTTATACTTTGAAACTTGGAGAAGTAGCCATTGCAAACTTTACGAGATCGCTTATCTTCAATTTCTCATCTCTTTGATCTTTCAAATCTTCCCGTTGAAGACAGATTCCAGGACATTTAGAGATAGAAATTTTAACTTTGAGGCATGATAAAATTCTATTGACAAATTCTTGTTTGTCTTCAACCAATCTAGATTTGAGGGAGGTGCGCTATATTGCAACATGGAGTCTTCCCGTTGGATGATATTGCTGAAGCTGGCAGAACCGCGTGACGCTTAACAGACATTCTATTTACTTGGACTATAGCGAGGAATCTCTGACAACCGTATTGACATTTTTGATGTTGTGAGGACCACAAGAATCTTTATCAATTTCAGCGCCTTTTACCTTAAAAAGCACTAAGAGAATATTCCGTTCCATCACAGATATCGTTAGTAGCACATGTCATTAAGTCTCTACGTGTCAAATGAAAATGTGCTTTTAATTAAGTAAAAGCAGGAACTCAGCATGAGCTGAGTGAGGTAATTTCCAAACTATGTAGTACTCAGCATACAGTCAGCTTTTCTTACTCTAAGTCATCACTTAATTAAGCATTAAACAATACTGAGCTATTCACCCCTGAATAAACTCTAGTTAGCTTTATTAAATAAGAGTTTACTTAGTATTTAACTAATTTCACTATCTTGGTCAGTTTACTATTTCCAAAACTTAGAGGATATCTTCTTAATTTGGGACTTTATCTTACTTTAGCTTATCTTCAAAAGGTTGGTTTCTTATATGTTTTCTTGTATCACATAGTTAAATGTACAATAGAAAACATACATAGTATAGAAAGTTAAGATGATCTTAACTTGAGGTAGGAACTTGTATTTCTATTAATTTTAAAAAAAATGACTTACTCAAAACATAAAACATGTCCTGAGCTAAGATTACAGTATAGTCTTATTACAAGTTCTACACTACTAGGAACATGGCCTATTCTATCTTTTGCACGTGAAAGAGGAAGATCCTGGATTCTTGTTCTTGTTGGATGGATGCATAGGATGAGAAGGCTTCGGAAGAGATCCCTTGTTAAGATTTACCTTTCTGAGTGCATCTTCATCTACCTTCTCCCCCTTTACTATCTAACCTTGAACAATTTGATCAAGATAGACATTGAAGGCATCGAGTGTAGGTTGGAAGCTCCCTTGCTGGCCAATGATTGTAGGGGAAATCTCTTGCTCCAATTGCTCCTTGCCTGTTGTTGAGAGGAAGTCTTTGTCATTCAACTCACTGAGAAGAAGATGATGGCAGTGAGTGAGATGAGCTATCTGGTCAAAGCATTGATTGGAAAACTATTGAAAACACTAAAGAAGACCACGGAAGTCAGTTATAGTCAGTGGAATCTTTAGTTGAGCCTCAATGTCAAGTATCTTTGGATGAAAGGAATTGATACTCTTGGAAGTGTATTCGAATCTTTGTTATCCAGATCTCCCACTCTTTGCATCGTGTCCACCTTCTTCATCAGATCTTCCTCCTTAGACTTAATGACATTCAGCTTTGTGTGGAGAATTATTCCACTCTCAAGGTTTAGGGGTTCAAGTGTTAGGAATTGCAGTTACAAAGAACTTCTGTGAAGAAAAAACTCTCTCTATGATGTGATCACTAACCTCCCGCTAAATAGTATCCATCTTTGTATGGAGAGGATCATAATCAATGATAGGGGCCTCGTCCAACTTCTTTGAAATATCCTTGAGAAGCTTGATGACTTCATCCTGCTTATTATCATGAACAAGCAAGAAACTTGACTCAGATTCTACCAATTTTGTGATGTTGTGGCTCACGTCCTTGGTAAATTCTACCTCCTTTGAGACTTCCTCAATCTTGCAATTTGTTAGTCTCTTTATTTTGGCATGCTCCTTACTGAGCTCATGGATCTGTGTCACTTGAGTAGCCATATTATTACTCAAGAGACTCAGTTACTCAATAGCAGCATCTACACTACCCTTTATCTTTCCTAGGATAGCATTTGCTATCAATGTGGATGTGGAGATAGATGCAGTGGTTGCCCCAAGCTGGGATGCATAGTCCATTAACCCATTCAGAATTAGGACCATCTTATCTACCAGGCTTTTAGCACTCTCTTTTGCCAAATGATTTCGAATAACCAACAAACTTCCTTGGATTCTCTCAAACTCTTCGAAGTATAGAGAGTCTCTAGTTATGCTTGTGTGTTGTTTGAATTTAGGCAAACTTGCCTTAGGCCTAGATGATAAGTCCATCAATTCCTGAGCAAGTAGCATTTTGCCTACTGCTCCATCTAACTAAGCATCAGTCCTGAGTGCAGGAAATTTCTTTCTAGCTAAGTCACAGATCTGTGCCAAGAAAGATGCATCAGCCATTGCTGGCTCGCTATTAAGTTCAGGTGAGTCACCGGTTGTAAAATTTGACCTAGCATTGTGACCGCTTGTTATTTCTTATTGAGCTGAGTTCTCAACATTAGGAACATCCCTAACCAGAGGGGTTAAGGGGGTTGAGGATGGGTTTGAATAAGAGGTAGGTTTAGAGACATGTACATTTTAAATTTGGGCTTAAGTGGAATAGAAGGTACAATGGCTCTACAAGAAATAGTTGGTTATTGAGAATGTACAAGAGAAGGGATAAGAGAATTATGTACTGGAGAAGGAAAGAATCTTAGCTGTTAGAAGGTGAAGAAATTGTTATTGGGGAATTTACATTGTTAGAAGAAGAGGGAGAGGTGGTTTTCTATTTTTCAGGATATACAGGAGTAGAACCTGAGTGAATAGAAGGATTTACATTAGAAGGTTGAGAAGAATTTATAGGAGAAGGAGAGGGGGTAGGATTTTTAGGAACCTCTAGGTTGGCTGTTTGATCCAAGGATGGATCAACTTGAGGTTGCTCATGCTAAGGACCAGATTCTTCAACATGAGTGAACTGGGGAATGGGGATGCTGGTATCTTAAGGATCGGACTCCTCAGAGATCTGGATAATGGGGTCTCCAGCATCCTCCTCACTACTTACCAGCTGCACATGTTTTTGCAAAGGCCTTGTGGTAGCAGAACACTTTTGCTGAGTGCCCTTTAACTTGGTAAATACTCCTTGAATGGTCTCAGCAGCGTTGGACACATCCTGGTCCTCTACCTTGTATTTCTTAGCCTCGCCTTGCTCCTCAGTTTCTTCTGAGATATCCATTTTACACTTCTTTTGGCGCAAGGACTCATAGTCCTCAATCTCTATTTCTTTCTCCTCAACTTGCTGTACAGCTGGCTGCATAGCCTCCGCTTCCCTTTGATTACTTGTTTTTGCTATCATCCTCCTTTGTTAAGGCTGAATAGGAGCTTCATTGGACTTAGCTGGACTCTTCCCCTTGGCCTCAAAAGAAGCAGCCTTCTGAGTTGAGAGGATGTAGGGATCTTCTCCAATATGCTGGAGATGGGGATTTCATCAGAATTTGTATCTTCATCATAGTCCACCATGAATTGATTTTTATCCTCCTTGCTTATATCCATAGACAATACTGTCGGTACCCACTTTAGCTTGCACTTTTGTTATGCCTTTGAGTACCTAGTATGAACCTGATTGTAAGCCAGTCTGCTGAAGTGGGAATTTTCAAGTTTCCTTTTCACTGGCAGAACTGAGTTACCGGACATCCCCAGAAACTCGCCCAGATCGACTTTCACTGCTCTCATTATCTCGGTTATGAGGTATCCATAATGATAAACAGTAGTAACTTTGGTCAAGTGATGAAGAATCATCACAGGCTAATTAAGTTTCTTACCCTCTACCATATGGTAGACCACACAAAGCTCAAAATAAGTGCAGCTACTCAATGAGCCAGTCTTGGGTAGCAAAAGCTTTACCACCACCTCATGGCACATCCTTGCTAGCCATGACATCCCACTGGCGATAATCTCCCTTGAAAAGTAGTTTGTTAGGAGTTCCCAATCTTCGGGGATGATGACAATGCCTTTGTTACTAGACTTACGAAACTGAGTGTCTAAGTGAGGAATGTTGAGAATGCACGCAGTTAGCTTGGAGCAAATAAGAATGAATTTGCCCTCAAAATACATCAATGAGACATCACTACGGCCTTCAATGGTGTATAAGTTTGATTAGAAAGCCCTAATGAGTCTTGAGATAGCTGGACCCTCCATCTTCAGAAAAGAACTCAGGTGTTGTTGCTTGATGAACCTATGTATGGTCTTGTTCAGCAACATTCCTTCATAGTTAACTTCATAGATTGGACTAAAGTCCAAGTTATTCTCCCACTAAAGTTTCTCAAGACGAGTTCCTTCATCAAAGGTTATCTTCTCCATTTTGCCTTGAGTGTTCACAATAATATTCAATGTAGTGGTTGCCTTGATTCTGAGAGTGGTCTTAGTTTTTGCCATTTTGGAGGTTTGAGAAAGGATTGAAAGTAGAAGAAATTAGGGTTAGCAAGCTCTAAAGATTCAAATTAGCAGAATGCAAGTGACCCATTTCCTCCAACTATTCATCTTTTTAGACATTCTCGGCTCTCCTGATACGTATCACAATCTCAGTGTCTGATTGAAAATGAATGCTATAATGGACATCTAATGAACCGCCGCAGTAAAACGGTGAGTTTAGAAGAAAACTATTCCACTTCAAGCATGCGCATTTTGAAAAATGCCGAAATTAGAAATTTAACCGTGAACAGTAACTCATGCCGTTTCTTTAAAAATTTGACAGTGTTATCCAAGTGTTGTCTCATGCTTGATCTCCAACACTTAGCCAAATTTTTGAGATTTTCATACTCCTTCATCTTGGATTTGCCATACCAATCAATTACCTCAGTACACAAAATTGTTCCTTTGGTAATGGCTTGGTGAAGATGTCAGCACGTTATTCCTCCAATGGAACATATTCCAGCTTAACATCTCCTCGTACCACATGATCTCTAATGAAGTGATGTCTGATGTTAACATGCTTCATTCTCCCATGCTTAACTAGATTCTTAGATAAGTTAACTGCACTCTTGTCATCACGCATAACTTCAAGATAATTAGACTTGATTCCATAATCTTCCATTTGCTGCTTTATCTAAAGCAATCATGCTACGCAACTTCCTACTTCCATGTACTCAGCTTCAGCTGTACTCAGTGAAATAGAAGTTTACTTCTTATTTTACCAAGAGACAAAACACTCTCCAAGGAAATGACATCCTCCTATTGTACTCTTCTTGTCGAGTTTGTCTCTTCCATAATCAGCATATATGAAACCCCTAGGAGTGAAATCCGAACTACTAGGATACCACAGACCTACTTCAACTGAGCTTTACAAGTATCTAAGAATCCTCTTCACAGCTCCAAGATGAGATTCTCTAGGATCAGCCTGATAACGAGTATAGTAGTACATAGCATACTGTATGTTTGGCCTACTAGCAGTGAGATAAAGAAGAGAACTGATAATTCCTTTGTAGAATTTGCTGTCTACCGGTTTACCAGCTTCATCTTTACTCAAGATAGTATCTGTGGCCATAGGTGTGGACATTGGCTTCGAATGTTCCATTTCAAATTTCTCCAGGATTTCTCTTGCATACTTGGATTGGCTTATGAAAATTCTATCCTCAGTTTGATTGATTTGAAGACTAAGAAAGAAATTGAGCTCTCCCATCATAAACATTTCAAACTCGCTCTTCATCTGCTTGCTTAATTCTTTGCTCATCTTCTCATCAGTTACTCTAAATATAATATCATCAACATATATTTGGACTAGCAACACATCTTCTTTCCTTTGCTTGATAAATAGAGTTGTATCTGATTTCCCTCTTTCATAGCCTTTGCTGATTAAGAAATTGGTTAGCCTCTCATACCAAGCTCTTAGAGCCTGCTTCAATCCATAAAGAGCTTTCTTCAGTTTGAAGACATGCTCTGGATTCTTTGCATCTTCAAAGCCTGGAGGCTGACAAACATACACTTCTTCTTGAATGAATCCATTTAGGAAAGCACTTTTAACATCCATTTGAAACAATTTAATGTTCATACGGGATGAAAAAGCACAAAGGATTCGAATGGCTTCGAGCCAGGCTACTGGAGTATAAGTTTCATCATAATCGATTCCATCTTACTGATTATAGCCTTAAGCATCAAACCTAGCCTTGTTCTTAACAACAACACCATCTTCATCAACCTGGTTCTTAAAAACCCATTTGGTGTTGTTAATTGATTTCCCTTTAGGCTTAGGAACAAGATCCCAAACATCATTGCGCTTGAACTGATCCAATTCCTCTTGCATTGCAATCACCCAATAATTATCTCCTTCTGCATCTTCAAACTTCTTGGGTTCGATCAATGCAATGATAGCTGGATGACTCATCATCCTACTGAGCTGACCTCACAAAATCACAGGATTATTAACACCATCAATTATGCTATGTAGTAGATGGTTACGATGAACTCTAATCTCTCTTAGAAGACTCGGATTAACTGCTAGAGGATCGATAATTGGATGCTGAGGTGGAGGTTGATCTTCGCCATCGTTGAAGTTGATAGAATGATCATCACCATCATCTTTGGCTTTCTCAACTGGGGGATTCTGTGCTGAGTTGGGTAGCACAGCTTGTGGTATACTGAGTTAATTTGAAAACTGAGGGACTCCTTCATCTTCATAAGATGGATGTCTTTTTGCAATGTTAGTTTCATCGAAATCTACATGTATAGACTCCTCTAATAGGCCGGTTCACTTAACATATATTCTATATACCCTACTGTTAGTTGAGTATCCTAGAAAGATACCTTCATCAGACTTAGGATCAAAGTTTTTTAATTACTCTTTGGTGTTAAGAATATAACACTTATAACCAAAAGATATGAGATTACCAATCTTAGGCTTGTGCCCTCGTTAAAGCTCATAGGATGTCTTCTCTAGAATTGGGTGAATTAAAATCCGATTTAAGATATAACAGGCTTTATTAACAACTTCTCCCCAAAAGTGTTTTGTTAGATTGTTATCACTCAGCATGGACCAAACCATCTCAACTATAGTCCTATTCTTCCTTTCTATAACCCCATTTTGTTGAGGTGTATAAGGAGAAGAGAAGTTGTGGTCAATGCCATGCGTTGAACAGAATTCTTCGAAATGTAAATTCTCGAATTCACATCCATGATCACTTCGAATTCTACAGATTTTATGTCCTATTTCATTCATTATCCAGTTACTGAGCTTGATAAATGATTCATAAGTCTCGTCTTTGCTACTTAGAAAGACCACCCATGTGAATCTCGTGAAGTAATCTACTATCATCAGAGTGAACCTCTTACCACCCAAGCTCATTGGATGACTAGGTCGAAAAGATCCAGGTGAAGTAACTCCAATGGTTGCTTAGTTACTACGTGATTTACTAATCTAAATGATTTCTTAACTTGCTTACCAAGCTGATAAACAGAGCAGAGTTTATCCTTTTCAAAGCTGATACTGGGTAACCCCACAACTTATTGCTTTTTAGCCAAATTAGATAGAAAGTTCATACTAATATGACCAAACCTTCTGTGCAAAAGCCACAAATTATCCTCCTTAGATACAATACAAATGTTAATGGAGCCAGGGGATAAATCATTCATATACACATTATTGATCCTAGGAGCAAAGAGTATAGTTAAGTCAATCTTATAGTTAATTACTAAGCATCTTACTGAGTTGAATATAACCTTTCTTCCTTTGTCGTAGAGTTGGGCCACACTAAGCATATTGAACTTTAGACCATTGACAAGAGAAACCTCTTTGATTGAGGGAGAGACACCGATAGTGCCACAATCTACAATCTTGCCTTTCTTGTTATCTCCCAAACTGACACTTCCATTTCTTTTGCACTCTAATGAGATGAACTGACCTTCAACTCTCATCATATGCCTTGAGCATCCACTATCCAAATACCAAATTCAAGAGTCATCAGCGGATTTAAGGCTCACTTGCAAAACAATTATGTTTTCTTAGGTACCCATGCTTTCGAGCTGGGTCCTCCTTTGTTAGCAGTGCTTAAGTTTGTCCAATCGTACTCATTATAATAACAATTTTTATACCAACACATAACTATGGCATGTCCAGCTTTCCCATAAAAACCGCAAGCCATTTTTGGTTTAGGCTGGCTCGCTTTCTTCTGTTTAGAGGAATTCTTCCTCTTAGAATTACGAGTTTGGTTACTCTGAGTTTAATTGTTGGCTGGAGGAGGAACCTCTTTCTTCTTTAGAGTTGTTATCGTAGCAATTAATGCATCTAATTGCTTAGTGAGCTTGCTAATAGAACACTCTTGATACTCAACTTTTCTTGAAGAAAGAGGATATCAAGCAATAAGGAAGCATTAGTATCTTCCAGATCATCACTTCTCCTCACTATCTCTTTTTGATGTTTTTCATTGATTTAGTAGTCAAATACATGACATCAAAGAGAGCCTGGGTGAATTCTTCCATAGATAAAGGAATTTCAGAATGTACCTTAGCTTGAGGAGCTTTTCCTTTATCATGCTTAGCTTTAGAGTTGACAGCAGAATGGTTTCTACAAGAGGTGGATGCTGAGCCTTCTCCTCTATCTTTGATTGCCATCAAATAGAGATTGGCTGAATTAGTAGCTTCTTCATCAGATGATGAAGATTCTTCTGAGTCATTCTAAGTGGAAGCAAGTGCCTCATTTTTCTTGGAGAATCTCTTCTTGATTTTGTCCTTCTTCATCTTTGGACAACTAGACTGCATGTGGCCTTTCTCTCCACACCTGAAGCACTTGATATCTTTATTGTGCTCCTTCTTCAATCCTTCCTCAGCTTCACGCCGGTGCTGAGTTGACTTGATTTTACTGGGAAACCTCTTCTTGCTGTTGAACTTCCCGTCCTTCTTAATGAAGCATTTGAAATACCTAGTCAGAAGGGCCATTTGCACATACGAGTTGCAGCTAGTGGACTCATTTGATGAGTTTACTTTAAGGATAATGGCTTTGCCCTCCTTGCCTTGATTCCTCTTGGAGTCATCTGAGTATTTCCTCAGAGACATCTCATGAGTTAGCAAGGTGCCTATCAGCTCATCATAGCTGTAGGTCTTAAGATCATGAGCCTCCTTGAGGGCGGTCTTCTTGGAATCCCACTCTACTGTAAGAGTGCGGAGAATCTTCTTGATGAGCTCCTCCTCGCTGAACTCCTTTCCAAGTCTCTTCAGCTCATTAACGATGTTAATGACCCTGGTATTCATCCCTTGAATATAATAGCTGGCTCCCATCAAGAACATCTCATACTCTCTCAGCATGAGATTAACTTTGACTCCTTGACCTTATCGGTCCCCTCATAGGTAATCTCCAACTTCTTCTAGATTTCCTATGTTATTTCACATCCTGAGACCCTATTGAACTCAGTAAGATCTAGCACACAATGTAAGTAATTAATCACTACTGCATTCTCCTTTAGAAGCCTCGGATCAGTGCCATCGTAATCCTCTGGATCTACTAGGACGCGCACACTGTTCCTCACAACTGAGGGAACTCTAGGACCAAGCTCAATTGCTACTGCATGCTTTATGACTGGATGAAATTTTTCATTCTATATTTCTAGAATGTATAGTGATTACCATTAAAGCGAGGTGGTCTAGTAACAGACATTCCCTCTTTAAGGGGAACTGTCTGACAAGAACCTGAACTGAAGTTATTATATGCCATTTATGGATCTAACTCAAGATGATTAGTCTAGAATATGAGCAACTGCTCTGATACCACTTATTGGTTCGTAAACAGGTTAATAACAACAGTAGAGGGGGGTGAATGTGTTATCTTGGTTACTTTTAAACTTTTTCTAATTTGTTGGCCAAGTTCAGTTTTTATATATGCGAGATGAGTGCAATATAAAAACATATAAACCGCTCAGCTTTACTAGCACAGTTTACCTTCAATCCTTAGCTGAGTAAAACTTTACTCAGTACAGATTGGATAACAAGTAAAGAAATGAATGAGAGAGAAATGAATGAGCATATCATTGGTAAAGCAAATCGCTTAGATTTAGAATGATTACACTTGAGATTTTATCCTGGTTTGGCCCCTAGCCTACCTCCAGTTTTCAGATACCATCTTCAAGCTACAATCCACTAGTGATTTGTTCCTTCAATAGGCAGAGAAGCCTTTACAGCTGGTAGACACGATTAAAGAAAGTACCTTTCTTTCTAACAACCACTCAACTTAGTTTCGGTACCCTTCCCAAACTGACACTCAGATTTTGAATAAGAATGCAAACTGAAATCAACTTATAGAAATGTTGATCCGTATAATGTTAATCTAAGTTTCTCTCTATTACATACTGATAAAGCTATTAATGTTTGCTTGATTGCTTGTAAGAGATTTTCTTTGGAAGTAGTAGAAAATTGCATAGAGTTTTTTCTCTTAAGAAATTCACAGTGATTCACCAAGTTTGAACATCTGCTCCAGTCTTCTATTTATACTTTGAAACTTTGAGAATTAGCCATTGCAAACTTTACCAAATCGTTGATCTTCTATTTCTCATCTCTTTTATCTTTCAAATCTTCTTGTTGAAGATAGATTCCAGGATGTTTAGAGATAGAAATTTGAACATTGAGGCGCGATAAAATTCATTGACAAATTCTCATTTGTCTTCAAGCAATATGGATTTGAGAGAGGCATGCTATATTGCAACGTGGAGTCTTCCCGTTGGATGATATTGTTGACATTGGCAGAACCGCATGGAGACATTTGAGACGTGGTGCTTAACAAACATTTCGATTACTTGGACTATAGAGGGGAATCTCTGACAGTCGTACTGACTTTTTTTATGTTATGAGGACCACAGGAATCTTTCTCAATTTCAATGCCTTTTACCCTAAAAAGCACTAAGAGAATATTCTGTTCCATCACAGATATCGTTAGTAGCACATGTCATTAAGTCTCTACTTATCAAATGAAAACGTGCTTTTAATTAAGTAAAAGCAAGAACTCAGCATGAGCTGAGTGAGGTAATTTCCAAAATATGTAGTACCTAGCATACAGTCAGCTTTTCTTACTCTAAGTCATCACTTAATTAAGCATCTAACAATACTAAGTTATTCACCCCTAGATAAACTCTAGTTAGCCTTATTAATTAAGAGTTTACTTAGTATTCAATTAATTTCACTATCCCGGTTAGTTTGCTATTTCCAAAACTACTCAGTACTATGAAGTACTAGTAACTTGGGTTCAACTCTTCACTTTGTTTTGTACTTATACTTTCTATTTTGAAGTTTATGATATGTCTATGTGTAAGAATGAGTATTTCATCTTCCGTCATTTATATTAATCAAGTTATATACTTTCGAGTTAACTTTAAGAGTGATTTCAAGGTTAACAAGATTGTGTATAATCACTGGATCGGTGATTATAATGCTGTTTAGTGAGCCAACATTTTTCGAGTGGTAACTTGCTAAATATGGCTATGTGAGAGCGACCCGTACTAAACATAGTATTATTGTTATCTAGGTTCTTATAAGTGTCATAATTCGTTTACCCTAGATTTAGAAAAGTCATTTCATGTGTTGCTTTACGGTGAATTATTGAATATTTGGGCGTATAAAACCGAGTTTGTTGAAGTTACCTAGTGTTTAAAAAAAACTTTGATTGTTTTGCATGTTTTTCTCTACTATACTTGTTCTTAGGGAATATCTATATAGTTTACATCTTCTCTAATCTATTCATGCATTTGTCTATTCATCATTATATCATCCAAACCTCACAATTTATCTTTTTTCTTTTGTTTCATAACTCTAATTTGTCCTTAGAATCGAATTCCTTCCCTATGAGATCGATTTCTTTTAAAACTACATTGCAACTGTGTACTTGCAGTTATCATCATTTTTCTATTTGATAATCGATACTAATAACACCTGTTCATATTTAGAACTTTTATATTATCAATAATAAAGTGGGGAACTAGGTTTTTGGCACAATTACCGAGGATAAGCCTTTCGGAACAAGTATAGCCAAGATCTTACGAGCAGGCCCCCTAAAAGTGAATGAGCAGCCATCTCCAATCCGTGCCAAAATCACCACGGGCACTTTGATTCATTGTACAATGGATAATTATGATTTAAAGATTTCTTTATCAAGTTAAGTGAAGTACGTGACGACCCTCAATTAAAGCATTTACACATGTGGAAAAACATTGCTAATTTATATTATAATCGCCTAAACTAAGTTTGATCAAAACCTTAATCTAGTTATCACATCATTTTATATAAGAGGAATTGAACCCTATGTCATGCATAGCATACTTTAATCAATTCATAAAAAAATTACATTTTAACATATTATTATCAATCATACATAGCATAAGGTAGACTCTGATACCATTGCTGGTTAATCAAGATAGTAATTGATTATGCAGTCGTTGCAATGCAGAATTTCAAAATTTAAAATTAATCTATAGATCTCCTAAGCATGCTATAATTGATATAATCTAAGTTAAAACAATCCATAGATGCTTTTTGGTTTATAAAGCTTATAAAATAAACCCAGCATCTAAAGGTTGTAACATTACTAGTTGATGTGTGTTTTCTCTCTTTTGGTAGCGGTGTTCCCCTTGAGTAATTCGGCAGCACTTCATTAGCACAAGCTTTCAAACTAGGAGAGCCTCTACGATTGATGCATACGAATCTTCATCGACTTAAACCTCGTTGAGGAAGAACCCGTTAGTAGACAGTAGCTACTAGACCACTTGAAAACCAACCAAAAAATAATCTAGAGGCTCACTTAAGAAAGAGCCTTCAAAAAGAATTCTTTGATTATTTGGAGAAACTTGTAAAGGATCTCGCACAACAAAAGAAGAAGAGGGAGTTGTGAGCATGGGTTTTGGCTCCTGACTAGCGTGTTAGATGATGAAGTTGTAACTTTTTCCCTTTGTTAGCTTTTTACATCTTGTAGGGTCCTGAGATCGTCAATAGAAAATCTGCTTTGATTCTTTGGGCCTTCCCCTTTCTTAAAACAAAATTTAAAATAAAGAAAAGGTCTTCCTGAAAGTGCCATGTCGTTAACGACATGGCCATATCGTTAACGATATGGTGATGCTGTTAATGACATTACCCATGTCGTTAACGACATCAACTATGCAACAGACCAAAAATTGCACTTTCTGCAATTTTTCAGCAAAAAAGGCAATCTTTGCCCACATGCATGAATTTTTTTCTCCTGCAATAAGACTTCCTACACCTTACCTAGGTTATGTTCCCTCCAACATTTGCATTTAAATTGAGAAAAAGAAAAAAACATGGCTTAAGTCTAAAGGAGTTAACTTTTGGATTGAAGAGAGTTCTACAAAGGGGAACTGAATTTTAGTTATTAAAGGAGGAAAAAGGAGAGCTCATTTTTGGTGCAAAAATACCAGCAAGCAAGTGAGTTCTAGAGCTAAGTAAAGGTTTGAAGAGTTCTTGAGTTCTTGAGTGTTCTTGATTTAGTTAAGCACTTTGGTGACTAAGTTAACATCTTGTGGCTCATAATGACTTGTAGTTTCTGAACTTGAGTATTTAAGTTCATGAATAGGGCATAAACTTGGGACATTTTGGGTTATTTAAGAAAGTTTGAGGTTTAGTTCACTTTTTCAGAAAAGTTAGTGTGGTGTAGGAATTTAAGCCAACTTTGAGGTTTAAAGTTCCCTTGGAATACTTCTTCTGAGTTCTAACTGAATAGAACTTGGTTCAAGCATTCTTAGCAAGTATCTTTGTTCATTTCTAACATTTGCTCACTTAGTTAAACTTTAACAGATCTTTCTAAAGTTTTATATTTTCTTGAAGTCTAAACTTGAGAGAAGAAGGATTTCCACTTCCTTTCTTCATCTTGTCAAGACTTATATTCAGGGATTTCTGTTTCCCTTCAAAGAGTAGCATTTACTCTTCTTTTTTTGACAAAACCAAAAAGTGAACCAAAGAAACAAAGAGGACTTTTTGGGGATTTTCATGGATCAAGCGAATTGGATTCATGGAAATGAGGTAAGCCTCCGAGTTCCTAGAGTCGTGTCTCACTTATTTGTATCATATATATGTGTTTGATATGTAAAAATGTGAAAACGTAAAAAAGAGAAAACTACATGTATTCTATCTTTGTAATGCCGTTAACGGTATCGCAGTGTTGTTAACGGCATTGCTTTCCAGGAAGAATGTAGGCAAAAAGTTTGTCAAATTTCTAAACTTCATTTTACGTTTAAGAGGGTCAGGGGTGACCATTCAGCCCTGAAATCTGAGTTTTTAAGGAACATTACAAGTATGTTTGAAGATATTACGAACCCAAGACCATTCGAAAGGTGTTTAGATGGTTGAAGTTGGTTCCCCTTTACCGGGATAGTATTCTACTGACTTTAATGGTTTCCCTTTCAGAATGGGCTTAATAATATTGTTTTACATACACACTCGAACATAGATTTATTTTTCTATCGATATTATTGAAAAGTGTGTTAGGAAATCTGGACGAAGGTAACTGAAATTCCCGGATAATTAACCCGATAAATATTAGCATGTGGTCTCTCCACTAATAAAATGGCTAAATAACTTACATGTATAAAATGAATCATTTTGATAAGAAAGAACTTTTTAATCCCCTGACATTTTAAATTAGATCGCTCTGGTCTCGCAAAGTCAAAACAAACATACTTGTTATTATGTGTGATGTTCCGTATTTGTGTTAACCCTTGTGGATGTAGGTAGTTTAGGATAGATGTATGTTAGGGTTTAATTTCTTTCGGGTATCGCTTTTAATATTAAAATCAAATGTAATATTCATTAGAATCGATGTATTTTAGGCGATAGTATCCCTTAGATTTCGATGTATATAGGCGATTTGTAATCCCTCTATCCAATGATGTAATTAATCCCCCGTAGACTAGGTGCATTTAAATTTCCTACGTGTTTACTTTCCGCAATTTACTTACTGCTTTATGCATGTGCGATAAACTAAAAAACATAAACCGAAAATATGTAGTTTAGTTCTAATATTATAAACGTAGTTTCTTCCACAGTGTAATTTAACTCAAATGATGATGAAATAGGTAACTCATCCGAACCTGAATCTCTGTTCTATGGTACAGATTAGGTAAATGGATCTAAGTTGTACCAAATTTTCCCAGAAGAGCTTATTCGGTTGGTGACTCTATAACCTAAACTAGAGATTTTGGTCTCGAGTCTTTTAAGCTTGAAATTCATTCTCGAGCTACACTTTTCAACACACTCTTTAAACAATTTTTTCGAAAACCCCACACCCCCTTTGGGGCCGAAGCCTCGTGGGCCGCGTGGATCGAATGTTGTTTACTCACATTGGTGACTTCGTTGGGGATATCTTTTTAAACTTAAAATGAGTTTGAAAGATTTTAGATGAGTATTGAAAAGTCTTCAAATGAGTTAATCCACATTTAAAATATCGAACAAAAGCATATGCATTAGATGGATTAGCCTTTAAGATTAGGATGCCACTATTACGGTGAAGCTTGCGAAAGTATAATTGTGACCCCATGGAGACCAAAGATACTTAGGAGGTGGATCACTTGTTTCCATATCGCATGTACCTCCCTCGTTCGCACTTATTTGGGGAGAGGCTTGGAGTGTATCATAGTGAAACAAGAACCTTCTACGTCAACAGCAACTGAACTCATATAAGAAAACAGTAGATACTTCCCCTAGGTTTACCAAAATAAATGAATCTTTTCAGTAGGTTCGTTCCTTAATACTCCATGGTATTAAGATGACCCAAGCTTAGATTTAGAAATATTAACTCATATAACGACGAAGCAAGTAACTCTTCCCGGACCCGAGTCTCTGAACTATGGTATCGCTTAAGCTTAATGGGTCTAAGCTGTACCAAATTTTCCCGGAAGAGCTAATCCATGTGGCGACTCTGAGTACCATAGGCTAGAGGTTTTGATCTCAAATCTATTAAACTTGTCACACAAACAAGTTTCGTTCTTTAAAATAAAAACACTACTTTTTTTATTCGAAAAACCCCACGCCAATCTCACAAGGTCGGCGCCTAGCGGAGACCACGCTGGTCCAATGTCATCCGCTCACAATGACGACTCCGTTGGGCAATATCTTTTTATAAACTTAAATTTTAAAAGATTTTGGATGAGTATTGAAAAGTTGTTAAATGAGTTAAATCCATGCTTACGATATTTAGAACAAAAGCATATGAATTAGATGGCTTAGCTTTTAAGATTAGGATGCCCCATGTACCGAGAAGCTTGCGAAAGTATCATTTGCGACCCCATTGACAACCAAAGATACTTAAGTGGGTGAATCACTTGTTGCCATATCGCATGTACCTCCCTCATTTACACCTATTTGGGGAGAGGCTTGGAGTGTATCGTAGTGCAACAAGAACCTTCTACATCAACAACCCATGACCAAACTCATATAAGGAAACCATAAATAATTTCTCCATGTCTACCAAAACAAATTGCATATCATCTTGCAAGTTCGCTCCTTAATATCTCACGGTATTAAGATGACCCAAGGTTAGATTTAGAAGCTTAACCTTTACGCTAAGGTATATAAGGTTGGAGGAAGTGCGTTGCATGCTATGTGTTTACTGTTTTCCTTTTATCATTCATCATATGTGGCATCATGCTAACCACAATCTTTTGTGCAAACATAATTATGTGCACACTTGTTTATGATAGGGTTATCATGTCACCAAAAACCCAAGGTCAAAATAATATCACACACCTAGGTTTAGATAATATGCTAAGACAACATCACCTATGATTAAGATCACAAATTCCCAAAGTATGGCGGTGCCCTCTTGGCACCCGAACCTCTTCCCATTCGAGGTAACAAACCCACTACACTAAGAGTCACACAGTACAATGCACTATTTACCTAGACTCGCACAATTGTGTGAAAGCTGAACAAAGCCACCTCACGACATGAAAAAGAGCCACAGTTGCGAATTCTCAAAAAGCCCCTCCTTTTACCACACATGTATTATGGCAATTAACTTGTTTGTTCCAAATGGATTGGCAAACATAATTCATAGTTTAATACCGAGCCTATTACCACATGGGTATTATGGTAATCAACTTGTTTGTTTCAAGCAGAATTGGTAAACACAAATCATAACCTCAACCTTTTACCACACGGGTATTATAGCAATCAACCTGTTTGTTCCAAATGGATTGGCAAACATAAGTCACACTTTAAAACTAAGCCTAATATCACACGGGTATTATGGAAGTCAACCTATTTTGTTCCAAATAGATAGGGAAAAAATGAGTCACACCTAAATCACAAGCCTACTGCTGCACGGTATTATGGCAATCAACCTATTTGTTCCAAATGGATTGGCAAACATAAGTCACACTTTAAAACCAAGCCTATTCCCAAATGGGTATCATGGAAGTCAACCTACTTTATACCAAATAGATTGACAAAACACAAGTCACACCTTAATCACAAGCCTACTACCACACCGGTATTATGGTAATAAACCTGCTTATTCCAAATGGATTAACAAACATAGGTCACACTTTAAAATCAAGCCTATAACCACATGGGTATTACGAAAGTCAACCTATTTTATTCCAAATGGATTGATAAAACATGAGTCACACCTCTACAACAAGCCTACTACCGTACAAGTATTATGGAAATCGACATGTTTGTTCCAAGTGGATTGATAAACACAACCTCGACATCACATATATGTCACTATAACCTCAAGCCCTCACCACATAGATCGGGTCTTGTTATCACTTGAGTTACGTCTTTATTACTAATTACTAACCTTGTTTGTTTCAATTGGGTTCGGGTTTAAGTTCAAATTTTCTTCGAATCAGAGATCGGTCTTTAGTTCAGGTTAGAGTTTCGGGATGATGGATCCTCAAGGTGGTCACAGAACTGATAAGTAGATTTGGCATGAGGTGCCAACTATCCAACAAATCCCATTGAACACCAGCTCAGAAATGCCCAATGTTCTAAGTGCCTTTCTATATAGTGATCAATTTGCTCAAGCTCTATAATTCTACCTTTGTCCACATCAGCCAAAGAACTGTACTTCAGATGGACTCTCAAATTTTGAGATAGTTAGGAATCTCCAAGATTCAGTTACTGCTGACTATGCTAAGGCATGAAGGCTAAACTTTGCTCCTAATATTAACCTATCATCAGTTTACCTAGTTGGAAACCATGCCACTGCTTCCCAATTTTGTAGAAGATCCTCGCAACCCCAATACCACCATGATCAAATGAGGTTAACTCTATCCCAAACACCGAATCAATTTAGTCAAGGTCCAGGACTATTTGGTCAATTTTAGACAGGTTAGATTTCTAAGGGTAATGATCATTTAGGGTTGAGGTAAGCTGATGCCTTCCGGGTTGCTCAATCCCAGAATCAATTTAATTAGGGGCAAGTAGGTTAACCATTGGTCAGTTCAGGTCCATTCCATCTGGGTTGGCATCACTGAACTTCATCTACAATAAAAGCTAGACCTTCATCTAGTTTCATTCCACCACCTCAAAGCTTTACCTCGCAACCAGCGGTCTCTCAGAATTTGATATCCCCATCCTTTTTCAATGTGAGCTTAAACTTTATAGCCTAGCCACCTCAATATCCGACCATGTCCCAGGCACCATCTACTCCCAACTTTATGGTCACTCCTAGAGGCACCACTATCCCCCAAGGGCAGTTTAACAAAAGAACCACAATGTTCACTCCTACTCAACCCATTTTTCAACTATGGACCGAATGGATAATCCTCCAGTATTTACCTACCAACATGGTAGAATTATGGCAACAGTTTTTGGCTACTCACGCTAACCAATTCCAGAACTTCTATCCAAACTACTACCATATCCCTCTTGTAGCACATGATGATGGGTGGCTTCCTAAAAACTTTGTAATGCCGAGATTAGAGAAGTATGAGGGAGAAGGAGATCCCTGATCACATTTGATTAACTACTAGACTGTGATGAGAGCTATGAGGATTGGGGACAAGATGTTGTCTAAGCTCTTTATTGTTACACTAGGAAGCCAACCAATTAATGGTATAGCAACCTGCCTTTAGAAATAGGTCATGACTGGAAGCACCTCTTAGAGGCCCTAATAGAATGGTACAACTTCATTTCTGAAATGAAGACCAGCATACAGCATCTCGAGGTGGTCAATCAAAGACCAAAGGAATTGTTCAAACCCTACTATAATAGGTGGATGGTAACCCAAGTGGTACTCAAGGATAAGCTTAGTTTGTCTGAGATGATTGTAAAGCTATTGGCAGGAGCACTTCATAAGTGTATAATTACACTTATTATCAATATAATTTTACACATTAAACACTATAGTTTAATTCATTTTTATACTTCATATAAAATATTTCACGTGGTATGTAATTGTTTTTTGTGCAAATGCAGATACTAGGTAAATCTTGGGAGTAAAATGAACAAAAGTGGAAATCTTATGTAAAAAGAGTGAAAAAGGGGTGAAAAGATGCATGGAACTTTAAGATTTGGCTCAGGATCAAAGGTTTCAAAGATCGGTGAAGTTACAAGAAGAATTTTGAAGAAAAACACAATTCACAGTCACAACAACCATTCGCGGTCGTGACTTAGTATTCTTTAGAACAAAAAGTTACCAACCAAAAGTTCACAGTCGTGACATGTACCTAGCGGTCATGACTTAGACGGTTTTCTGGTAAAATCTTCTTAACTACCAAACGCTAGATAAGAATGATAAACCGCCATCAACCACCATCAACAACCAACGAAACGAAACTTATAAGAAGTCAACCAATAATGAAAAGGTGCCTATCCATTGTGGATAAGATTAAAGCTTCTCAACCAATCACAATTAAGTGATGTAATCTTTTGCCAATGGACACAACTCTTTGTATGGATAGATGCAACCCTTCAAACTCCATAGATAGGGCTTCAAACTTTACAAATTTCATGTGCATCAAGTGTGACACAAGCGGTGGAAAAGTAGTGCAAAGTGTGTGCATAGATAAAGAGAAAAATCATTTAGTTTTCGCTTTGTTCATAAGTGTTAGTGAGAAAATTTATAAGTGATTCGAATCCTTATTTCTATCACTAGATTTCTCTACATATTCGAGCTATTGTTGTATAAGTGCAATTGCGAATCGCTTATCAATAAAAGTTTTTGTTCTTTAACATTTGTTTATTCGATATTCACGAAGAATAACATCCTAGCGGAGGTTCTGTACGGGCCAAGACCAAATTCCAAATAGACGTAGGAATTGCAGGAATTGATGACTCCCATCAAAGAGTGGATACGGTTTGATCAACTTTAGCTTTCACTTGCATACCTTAAAACTTTGTTTTGCTTTCTGCTTATACTCTCTATTTCGAAGTTTATGATATGTATATGTATCATAATGTGTATTTTGTGTTGAGTCTTTTATATTAATCAAGTTATATGCTTTTGAGTTAACTTTAAGAGTAGTTTTGAGGTTAACGAGATTGTGTATAATCACTAGATCTATGATTATTATGATGTTTAGTGAGCCAACATTTTTGGAATGGTAACTTGCTAAATGTACCTATGTGAGAGTGACCCTTACTAAGCATAGTAATATTGTTATCCAGGTTTATATAAGTGTCTTAATTAGTTTGTACTAGATTTAGAAAAGTCATTTCATGTGTTGCTCTGAGGTGAATAATTGAATATCTTAGTGTCTAGAATCGAGTTTGTTAAATTAATCTAGTGAACGTAATATCTTTGATAACCTTGCATGTTTTCTTTGTTATACTTGTTCGTAAGGAAAATCTGTATAATTTCATCTTCTCTAATCTATCATACATTTATCATTCCAATTCTTCCCACTTAAAATCAAAACTAATCTATTTTATTTTCTTTATTCATTTTTTCTTGTTGATCTTTAGACCTTGTCCTTCCTATGGGATTGATGTCTTTTAAAACTACATCGTAACTGTATACTTGTAATGGTCACCATTTTTCTATTTAGATAAGCTGTACTGACAATGCCTTTTCTTATTTGAACTTTTATCTTATCAGTAGAGAAGTGGGGAACAAGGTTTTTGGCTTCACTTTAGAATATAGCCCCTTAGAATCATTAGAGTCGAAACCTTGCGATCAAGTTTTCAGCGCCGTTACCGAGGAAGGCAAGTGCGTTCTAGAGATCAAATTACCGGAGAACGGGCAATTATATTTAATACGTTTATTTTTCTAAGTTTTTCTAGGTAAAAAGTCTAAAATTTGAAGAATTTGAAGAATTATAGAAGATCATGACCGAGCACACCAAAACCTTCTATTCTTGTTTTGAAGGAAATCACGATCGCAACAAGCCTTCTCGATCACAACATGGGCCCTTGATTCTCCTTCTCAATAAAAATGGGTTTTCTCTTTTCTTACTTTTCTTTTTCAAATTTTTAGACTAGTTAGTTGTTTGTTTAGTTTTTCATTTTTAATAAAATCTCTCACAATGAGGACATTGTGTTCTTTAGTGTGGGGGGCATTTGTAAATAATCCAAAAAAAATTGAAGAAATTAAAAAATCGAAGAATTTGAAAATTTTTATTGATTTTCGTGTCATTTATACATTATCTATTCTTATACATTATTAACATCCTGTCCAAGGTTATTGTGAATGTTAGGTATTACAAGTTTGATGTAAGTGCATAAAATTTATTAATTTGGCAAGGATGAGTGGTGAGTAACATTCCAAGTAAGTCTCAATATATATTTCAATGCAACATGAATTAGTATAAGTTGTATAGTTTTAGTTTAATGCTTCCGAAAAGTTTAAGTGCAGCAATATCTAATGGTATTCTTACTACGAGTTTTATATGCAAATCTTGAATAAGTCCTATAAGTATTGAATGTGTTTAAAGTGTTGGGAAACTATAGCCATAATACTTTGAAATTGTTCAATAAAGGATGAGGGTATTAAGGGTAAAAAATAAAAAGAAAGAGAGGATAACCATTGAGTTACGCAAAAGGTGAGGAATGGTACGGATCAGAAACTGCAACCATTCATTGAGTGAAAAAAAATAAAAAGAAAGCATAGCATGAAAAATGGGTGTAAAGTACAAAGTACTTCAAAAACATATTCTTAAAAGAAAAAAAATGAGAGAGAGGTGTGGAGCATAAATGCAACCACTGAAAAAAGGGGGGAGTGGTATGGAGCATAAAATGCAACCACTGAGAGTGTTTTAGCATCCTAAGTTACCTAAAAATGCCTTGAGAGAAAATTAATCAAAGTGTGCTTTCTATGTCCTTTATACTTTATACTATGCTTAAGAAAAGGAAATATTCGAGTATGCATATAACGCTTATATGAAGATTTGATTCGGTTGAGCCTCCATTAAGAACAAAGGTATGCAACTAGACTACATAAATTGCGCATAACTAATTTGTGGGAAATTTCAAACTTCTACTTGAATCTTATGCAACGTGGGAATGTGGTACTCACTACATTAGTCTTTCACAAAATGAGGTATGAACTTGATTAACAATTTATACACTTTTGTTGAATTTACCATGAGGACAAGGTAAAAGTTAAGTGTAGGGGTATGATAAGTGTATAGTTACACTTATTATCAATATAATTTTACACATTAAATACTATAGTTTAAGTCATTTTTATACTTCTTATAAAAGATTTCACGTGGTATGTAGTTGTTTTTGGTGCAAATGCATATATTAGGTAAATCTTGGGAGTAAAATGAACAAAAGTGGAAAACTATGTAAAGAGAGTGAAAAAGGTGTGAAAAGATGCGTGGAACTTAAAGAATTAGCTCAGGATCAAAGCTATCAAAGATCGGTGAAGTTACAAGAAGAATTCTAAAGAAACACACAATTCACGGTCGCGACTTAGTATTCTTCAGAATAGAAAGTTACCAACCAAAAGTTCACGGTTGTGACATGTACTTCGAGGCCGCAACTTGCACGGTTTTCTAGTCAAATCTTCTTAACTGCCAACTACCAGATAAGAACGATCAATCGCCATCAACTACCAACGAAAAGACACTTATCAGAAGTTAACCAATCATGAAAAGATGAGTATCCATTGTGGATAAGATTAAAGTTTCTCTACCAATCACAATGAAGTGATGCAATCTTTCAACAATGGATACAACTCTTCGTATGGATAGATGCAACCCTTTGAACTCTATAAATAGGGCTCCGAACCTCACCAATTTCTTGGAATGGGTGGTACAGAAAGTGAGAGTGGCATATATGGTGTTTAGATAGAGAGAAAAATCGTGTAGGGTTCGTTCGTTTTAAGTTAGCGAGAAAATGAATAAGTGATTCAAACCCTATTTCGATCACTAGATTTCTCTACATATTCGAGCGATTGTTGTATAAGTGTAATTACAAATCACTTATCAATAAAAGTTTTCATTCTTCAATATTCGTTCGTTCGATTTTCACAAAGAATAGCATCCTAGTGGAGGTTTTGTACTAGTCGAGATTGGATTCAAAGTAGAAGCAGGCATTACGGGAATTGACGAATCCCATTAAAGAGTGGATACGGTTTGATCAACTTTAGCTTTCACTAGCAAACCTTACAACTTTACTTTGTTTTCTACATATACTTTCTATTTTGAAGTTTATGATATGTCTATGTATCATAATGTGTATTTCGTGTTGAGTCATTTATATTAATCAAGTTATATGATTTTGAGTTAACTTCAAGAGTAGTTTCGGGGTTACCGAGATTGTGTATAATCACTGGATCTGTGATTATAATGCTGTTTAGTGAGTGAACATTTTTGGAATGGTAACTTGCTAAATATGGCTATGTGAGAGCGACCCATACTAAGCATAGTAGTATTTTTATCTAGGTTTATATAATCATCTTAATACGTTTGCACTAGATTTTTAAAAGTCATTTCATGTGTTGCTCTATGGTGAATAATTGAATATCTGAATATTTAGAATCAAATTTGTTAAATTAATCTAGTGAACATAATATCTTTGATGATTTTGCATGTTTTCTTTGCTATACTTAATCTATACTCATTTCTTCTATTATGATCTATATACAGTTATCCACCATCATATCCCATCCTACCCAACTAAAATAAAACCATTTATTTTATTTTCTTTTGTTTCGTTTCTTTTGTTGATCTTTAGAGCTGGTTCCTTCCTTGTGGGATCAATATCTTTTAAAACTCCATCTCAATTGTATACTTACAGTTATCATCACTTTTCTATTTGATAAGTGGTGTAGACAACACCTATACTTTAACATGAACAAGTTTTTGGCACCGTTAAAGGGGATAAGCCTTTCGGAATAAGTATAGCCAAAAGCCTTGTGATCAAGTTATTAAACTTATCAATAGAAAAGTGGTGAATTAGTCTTTTTAGAAACATTGAATCTCCGTAGAGAGATGGAGATTTATCTTTCAACTCTTGGACTCATGAAGTTTGTGAGTTTTCTTTTTCTGCAAAATCAAGATTGGATTCTCGAATGTCTAGTGACATTCGATTATGAAGATGCAAGGAAGAGGGCGATTCAAATTCGAAATCAAGGACAAAAATACACAGTCACAAGAGAGATGATGGCTGAATGGTTTGGATTCGAGATTGTCAATTCATCAAGCATGATGGATTCTTTTCAACCAAATCGAGTTTGGGCAGAATAATCGGGTAAGAGAGTCTTCAATCCCAAAAACTCTCCTAACAAACTTAATAAGGATGAATGCATTCTTCTTCTCCACAAATACCTTTCCACTTCGGTATTTTATCAAGTAGAGAATACAAAGGTCCAAAAGAAAGACTTGTTTGTTCTTTCATGCGCTATGATGAAACGAAAAGTGGAATTCTTGGATATCATATGGGATATGATGAAGAAGAACTCAACAAGCATGAGAAACAAGATTGGGCGGCTAAAATTATAACCGCAATGATCTTGGGTGCAAGAGGTGAACTTCGCTATATCCAACAACCAGGTGAGTACTTTCGCTACATGGATGGGAATTATTTGAAGAACACCGAATTACTTTGAGAGCACGATGGTGTATATTCTTTCGACTCCTATTCCAACCGCACCAAGAAACTCAACTCGGCTCATGAAGAATCTTCCGTCGGACAATCAAATCCAACCGTTAGCCGTCAATATGGAAAAGCCCCGATGCTTGAAGTAGAAGAAGATGTAGAAGAAGAAGAAGAAGCTCCAGAAGATTGGAAGGCAAGCATGCAACTGAAATTGGATAATTACCTAGTGGAACTTGGAGTTATGAAGAAATACATGAAATTCTAAAGAAAAGTAATAAGGCGATGCTTCGAAAATTACTTTCGTTCTTTAGAAAACAAAATTGTCAATTCACTCCTAGTCCCCTGGATTCTCCTTCATAATAGAACGGGTTTATTCTTTTCTTTACTTTATCTTTTTAAATTCTATTTTTAGACTAGTTTTAGCTTTTAATTTTGATCTTTATTAAATTTCTCACAATGAGGACATTGTGTTGTTTAAGTGTGGGGGGCATTTGTAAAAATCCCATAAAAATCCAAAAAAATTAAATAAAATAAAAAATTTGAAAATTTTGAAAATTTTTTATTGATATTTTTTATTTATACATTATCAATTCTTTTACTTTACTAATATTTATCCAAGGTTATTTTGAGTGTTAGGTTTTATAAGTATATTGTTAGTGCAAAATTTGTGCGCATGTTGAAATTGAGCGTTATTAGCACAACTTTTGGCATTTGGCAAGTATGAGTGGTGAATAACATTCGAGAGCAACATTCTAAGTAAGTTTTGATATACATTTCAATGCAACATGAATTAGTATAAGTTGTATAGTTTTAGTTTAATGCTTCCAATAAGTTTAAGTGGAGTAATATCTAATGGTATTCTTACTATGAGTTTTATATGCAAATCTCGCATAAATCCTATAGGTATTGAGTGTGTTTAAAGTGTTGGGATACTAAAGCCATAATACTTTGAAATTGACCAATAAAGATTGAGGGTATTAAGAGTAAAAAAATAAAAGAAAGAGAGGATAACCAATGAGTTATGCAAACGGTGAGGAATGGTAAGGAGCAGAAACTGCAACCATTCATTGAGTGAAAAAAGAAAAAGAAAAAGCATAGCACGAAAAATGGGTGCAAAGTACAAAGTACTTTAAAAACATATGCTTAAAAGAAAAAAATGAGAGAGTGGTATGGAGCATAAAATGCAATCACTGAAAAAAGGGGAGAGTGGTATGGAGCATAAAATACAACCACTAAGAGTGTTTTGGCATCCTAGGTTACCTAAAAATGCCTTGAGAGAAAATTAATCAAAGTGTGCTTTCTATGTCCTTTATACTTTATATTATGCTTAAGAGAAGGAAATATTCTAGTATGCATATAATGCTTATATGAAGATGTGATTCGGTTGACTCTCCATTAAGAGAAAACATATACAACTAAACTATATAAATAGCACATCACTAATTTGTGGGAAATTTCAAACTTTGACTTGAATCTTTTGCAACGTGGAAATGTGGTACTCATTGCAATAGTCTTTCGCTAAATGAGGTACGAACTTGATTACCAATTTGTACACTTCTACTGAATTTACCTGGAGGACAAGGTAAAAGTTTAGTGTGGGGGTATGATAAGTGTATAGTTACACTTATTATGAATATAATTTTACACATTAAATACTATAGTTTGAGTAATTTTTATACTTCTTATAAAAGATTTCACGTGGTATTTAGTTGTTTTTGATGCAAATGCCGAAATTAGGTAAATCTTGGGAGTAAAATGAACAAAAGTGGAAATCTATGTAAAAAGAGTGAAAAAGGTGTGAAAAGATGCATGGAACTTTAAGAATTGGCTCAGGATCAAAGCTATCAAAGATCAGTGAAATTACAAGAAGAATTATAAAGAAAAACACAATTCACGGTCGTGACTTAGTATTCTTCAGAACAGAAAGTTACCAACCAAAACTTCACGATTGTGACATGTACTTCACGATCATGACTTGCATGGTTTTCTGGTCAAATCTTCTTAACTGCCAACTACCAGATAAGAAAGATCAACCACCATCAACTACCAATGAAAAGACACTTATCAGAAGTTAACCAATCATGAAAAGGTGTGTATCCATTGTGGATAAGATTAAAGTTTCTCTACCAATCACAATGAAGTGACGTAATCTTTCAGCAATGGATACAACTCTTCGTATGGATAGACGCAACCCTTTGAACTCTATAAATAGGGCTTCGAACCTCACCAATTTCGTGGAATGGGTGGTACAAAAAGTGAGAGTGGTATATATGGTGTTTAGATAGAGAGAAAAATCGTGTAGAGTTCGTTCATTTTAAGTTAGTGAGAAAATGATTAAGTGATTTGAACCCTATTTCGATCACTAGATTTCTCTACATATTCGAGCGATTGTTGCATAAGTGTAATTACAAATCACTTATCAATAAAAGTTTTCGTTCTTCAATATTCGTTTGTTCGATATTCACAAAGAATAGCATCCTAGTGGAGGTTCTGTACGAGTCGAGACCAGATTCAAAGTAGACGCAGGTATTGCGAGAATTGATGACTCCCATTAAAGAGTGGATACGGTTTGATCAACTTTAGCTTTCACTTGCAAACCTTACAACTTTACTTTATTTTCTACTTATACTTTCTATTTCGAAGTTTATGATATGTCTATGTGTCATAATGTGTATT
>CATIWQ010274901.1:0-20303 GCA_949673415.1 Euphorbia schlechtendalii | reverse complement strand
AGAGTATTTTTGGAAAATCCAATTTTTTCATCTTCTTCCTCCTTTAAAACCCAATCCCAAATTCATCCATAAAAACTTTATGAAAACAAAGAATTATCAAAAAGCTTGAGTGAATGATGGGTTGAAGAAGTACTGAAGAGTTAAGATAATTGGTACTGATTCATCAACTGAAAGAGCTGTTGGGGTTAAAAAAAATTGTTCCAAAACGCAAATGAATCTTTCGACATTTTCGGATCTGAAATAATTTATCACATGAAGTAAGATGCTAACTTGAATGAAATTCAATCCAAAATATAGCAATGCCCACTTCATAAAAAAGCATCCCCCAAATTGAATTTATAATGCTCAAACACCTGATTCGAAACAAAAAATACCCAGTAAGATCTAACCCTTAATTCAAAACACAAATTGACAAATTCGAAACATACACAGCTGCAACTCTTCCGCTTCTTTATATCGGTCTCTGAATCTGCCGCTATTGAAGGATTCCAAGAGTCAGTCCAAGCAACTTCAATGGCGGACCAAGATACAAGCACATGGGAAGAGAAAATAAAAGCTTCATGTTAAAGACTCTGAAACTCAAAGAATGCTTACCGGATTCAGTGACAGATCTGAAAGTAAAACAATCATGACAAGGAAGCGTTGTTAAGGGTCGCAACAACAGGAAGTTTTGAATCTCCGAGTTGCTTATACGATTAATTGATTGAATTAAGGATTCAATTTGTAGGATTAGAGATACAGTTTTATGATTTTTTGTTGATTTACAGATGATAATTTTTGCAGGTATGATCAAGGTCTTAATTTATGAACTTGGAATTAGGGTTTAGTGGATAAAGGAGATGATGTGATTTCCCAAAAATTTCCCTTGTCATGTTATCAAAAGTAACGGTGTTAAGAAAAGTTCCTTGCTTTGCTAACCATTCAAAACCCCGAACCCCCTTTTGAGACCCGAAATACCACAAGCTCTTTTTTGAAAACAGTCTAAATCATAGGGTACTTTTCTGAAGTTTACCCAAAATAAATATCTTTAATAGGAGAATTTTGATGTATGGTAATTTTATCAACGGTATCAATCGTAGTTTTTTAGTTAATTCCAACAAATATTGTATTTTTTTTAATTTTCGTAGATCAATTTAACATTAACTTTTTATTTTATTCAATATTGTTATTAATTCATATTAATTAGGAATAACGAAAATAAAAGAATTGACCCTTCAACAATTCAAAATTGCACGAGAAAAAACATGAGAGTAAGAGAAGTATATGTAACAAATGTGTTCCCTATTTTTCCGTTTCCCAAATCCCATTTTGCAAGATGTACAGTGTATTTTCTCCAATCATTTTCCTCATTTTCCATTCCCCAATCAAATTCACTTTAAAAAATAATATTTCATCATTAAACTAATAAAAAGAATTACAAAACAAATACTAAAAACCATAACAAAAACAATAAATGGATCATTCTTTATATTTGAAGAACTCCATTTTGAGATATATCATATGAAGAATGATTGGACTTGACCATTCCTGATATTAATTTCTTCGTTCGAGAATTCTCGAAAATGGAAAAGCATTATGCATGCCCCGAATACATCTATATTGAATTGCAATACAAAATGGTTGAATCCTTTCGGATTAGACTAAATAAGGTTAAATATAATATATTCTATGAAGAAAATTGAAATATAAAATACGGTGGACTGATAACTTTTTTACTAATAAAGAATTTTCTTTTCTGAGAAATATGATACTTTGAACCTTAGACATCGTCTTCTTGCTTGACTTAGGAAAGGGTGAATATTAAAGGTCTGTTTGATATTGTTTTTTAAGTTGTTGTTCTAATAAGATTTTTAAACAAACTTTTTTATATAGATTTACATATTTTAATTTTGAACAATACATTTTGATCTTTCATACTATTTAATTAAGAACCGCCTGACTTGAGTTTTCTAAAATCAACTCCGCTTAATCTTTTTAGAAAAGCTTTAAAATGATTTTTTTTTTTAAAAAAAAAACAACTTGAGAAAGAACAATCAAATTATCCTAAAACTTAGTTATATCTTACATTTGTTAAATTGAATCTAGTGAAATGTTGTACGTACCTTCTTGATAATGAAGTTTAGTTTAGTTTTAAGCTTATTTTTATCACTTATTTACTAAATTAATTTGGTATTACAGATAATATCAAAGGATTTATTCAGAGTTTTAAGAGAGAAATATGGAACAAGCCTAACATCATATCTATTGGGAAAGGTGACTACAATTGCTGGAGATATATCTCTGGAACATTTAGGCATTGAAGACTACAATTTGAGATCTCAAATGTGGAGTGAAATTAATGTTGTTGTCAATTGTGCTGCCACAACCAACTTCAATGAAAGGTATTTTATCTTAGAACTATTCATGGACTATGATACCTGCCGATCTGAGTCAGCTCTCATGGGCTGGTTTAGAAAATCATTTTTATTAAGTTCAGTTTGAACTTAGTACCTGATAAAGGTCGAAGATTTATAGGTTAGACTTGGATTTTTATGTTATAGCATATTAGATTTTTATACTTTTATTACAATAAAGTCGTGCTATATATTAAAGAATTCAAGTAAAAATGTAATTAGACATAAAATATAAACATATATATTTATATAAAATTTGTATTTTCATTTCTATTTAGTCCAACAAAATTTTTAAGCAAAAAATATTTATGTGTTGTAGGTCGGGTTTAAGAATAACCTCGTAAGCCTGGATCAAACCTAAATTTCGAAAGAGTGGGCCAAATCAAACTTATGTTGATATATTTAGGAAAATGTACGATGAAACTCGGTCTAATCCAACATTGTGCGGATGAATAGGTCTTAACAAAAGACCTATTCAATTCATTGTTGAATATAGTACAAGACTAAATTTTTTTATAAGAAGAAATTCTAATTCTGTTTTTCTTCTTAATTAAGATTCAAAAGGGATCCATTTACTTATTTATTTATACGGGTATTTGTGAAGATACGATGTCGCATTACACACAAATACATTCGGAGCTTTGAACATAGTAAACTTCGCAAAGAAATGCCCTCAACTAATGATGCTCGTCCATGTCTCGACCGGTAACTTATTGTCACTCTAAAATAACTGATGAAACTTTCTAACTTTGTTGCTTCGTCTTCGAAGTGGTGCTTAGTTTGCGGTCCCTATAGAATTATAGTTTCTTGTTTGTAGCATATGTATGTGGAGAAGATAAAGGAGTGATATTAGAGAAGCCATTCTCAATGGGAGAAGCCAAGAAGGGAAACACTAAAATTGATATCAATGACGAAATGAAACTTGTGGATAAAAAATTAAATAAACTTTTATCTGCAAATGTTTCTATTAAAGAAATTACTGCAGCCATGAAGGATTTTGGCCTCCAAAGGTACTCATTAATTTATTATTAATTAAGTAAGCAAATAGAATAAACCCAATATTATGTAAATTTACATCAATAGGGCAAAGGAATACGGGTGGCCGAATACGTATGTATTTACAAAGGCAATGGGAGAGATGCTTTTAATGCATTATAAAGAAAATTTGCCACTTATCATAATTCGTCCTGCCATCCTTACAAGTACTTACAGAGAACCTTTTCCTGGTTGGATTGAAGGTGTAAGGTATGTTATCAACCTAATGATTAATATCGTTAATTTTTAACATATATGACTTTTTAAATACCATTTATTTACCCGAATATACACACACACAGAGCTTGATTTTCATGTATAGTATTTTTTTTTATGAAATGTACAGTATTGTTTTTATATACTGTAAGAAACACTATTCTATTAAAAAACACTATATTCCAATCTCAAATTTGGTTACTTATGAAAAAAAATAATTACATATGAGGACAATTCCAGGATTTAAACCACTATGAAATCAAAGAAGAACGTTGAAACAATTTAAAATTTTCAAAGGACAGTCGAATCTTAAAAAATGTTGTAAAAAAGTTTTAAAGTATTGTACTTTTTCTAAAATTAATTTCTTGTTTTAAATAATATAATCCGTTGAACAGAACAATTGATAGCGTAATTGTGGGCTACGGACGAGGAAAATTGACTTGCTTTGTTTCTAATCCAAAGTCTGCCATTGATTTGGTAAGTTATATTTTTACAAACTTTTGAATGTAATACCAAAAAGAATTTCAATTAATTATTTACACTTTTTCAATAAAATGTAATAAAAAATAGATTTGAAACTGACCAAATTTTAAGTTATTTTAAATACAGATACCTGCTGATATGGTTACCAACGGAATTATAGTAGCAATGGTGGCCGGAATAACAAGAAAATCTTCGGAAATAATTTATCATTTCGGATCATCGTCAAGAAATCCTGTGAATTTGTCTATGATGCGCGTTTGTAGCTATCATTACTTCTCTGCAAATCCATGGGTTAACAAACACGGGAAGCCTGTTAAAATTGGCAAATGCATGGTTTTGGAATCAATGAACAGTTTTTATTGGTACATGACCATTCGATACATCATTCCACTTAAGGTACAACATATATATTTTTTTCAAAATCACTCAACAGATTAGTACAAATTAGGGTTGGAAAGCTAACTGAGACCCGCTTTATAAAGGATGGAGAATCTTTGATAACAATTTTAATGAGATGGAGATGAAGTTTTTTTAATCTTTGAATTTTTAACGGAGATGGGGATGAAGATAACACTCACCAACTTGATAAGTCTCAAAATCCGATTAGCTTAAATGAATTTTACTTAATCCTTAGTGTAAACATTTAATTTTTAAAAAATAATTAAATAAGTAAAACCTTATTACAATAATATATATGAACTTTTTATTTTACTATCAAATCAAGATAGAGACTTCCGTGGTATTCTGAATTGAATAAATACTAATTACAATTTATTTATTTAGTTAGTTTTCACTCCAATTTATTTTGAAATGTTGATATAAATAAATTTAATTATACGATTACTTTAGCATAAAACTTTCATATTAATTATTTTTAAAGAAAAATTGAGAATTTTTGATCGGGTATAATTAATTTGGGGAACAAATAAAATGCTTTCCTCTATTAAATGGGGGATGAAATTTTTTTTCTCAAAACCTTATTAGGATAATGATGAAGTGTTTTTCTTCTTGAAATCTTGACTGGGTCTATGACTGAATTCAGCATAATTTTTTAAGAATGATTTTAATTATATTCAAGTCAATCTAAAGTATTTATTATATAATGATAACAGGGATTGCAACTGGTAAACTATGTAATGTTTCAGAAGTACCAAGATTTGTGCTCAGCTCTTGATCGTAAGATTAAAATTGTCATGAAATTGGCCGAATTTTACAGACCATATGTATTTTTTGAGGGCATGTAAGCACCCTTCTCAACTAATATTTCATAAATATTACTAAGTAAATTTTTAAATTAATGTTCACCATAAACTCCATTACATGTAATATCCGAAACAAAGTATAAGCGATTCATATAATTAACTAATTATTTTCATTTGTTTGCAACAGATTTGATGACTCAAATTCTGAGAAGCTGAGAAGAGCGAAAAAAGAGGAAAATGGGGATGAAGCAGAAAGTCTTAACTTTGACCCAACCGAAATTGATTGGGAAAATTACATGATGACTATTCATATTCCTGGTTTAGCTACGTATTTAATGAATTAATACTAATATATAAACAAATGATACATGGTTAAAAATAAAAGAATGTAAGATGTAGTAATCGTATTTTCTTTATATATTGACTATATAATATATATGTATGTAAAAGTTCGAAATATGTGGTGCAAAATAAAAAAATAAAAAAGATGTATGTATTGCAACAAATCGTATTTGTCTTTATAAATTAATTAAAATTTGCAAGCTAAATGGCAAATTTCATCTCTATCATCATCTAATTGAAGAAATCACAATAGTGATAAGCCTAAATTTGATGAATATAACTAACTTATCAAGATTTCAAAAGAAAGTCACTCGTCACTGTTGAAATTGTTCAACCCTTGCTTTTCGAGTCAAGTTTTTGTGATTTCCTTACATAGCGTTCAAGGAATTATTTTACACTCATTTCGTACCGCACAAGTATATGTTGTATTCGAGTAATCAATGTCTTATTATGAATTCCATGTAACTTTGATGTTTTCTATTATATATATTAACGACTCTGTCCCACGTTTTATCATAAATCACATTTTAGCTATAAAATTTGACTCTTAATCATTTCTAAAACGTTTACAGAGTGTATTAAAAAATACTACTAATTTTAAAAAAATTTATATATTTATCTTAATAATTCAATTTGATTTAATTTTTTAAACCTCATTCGATTGAATCTAATATATGTTTATTTTTTATTATCATCGTGAATATATTAAATTATGAATTTGATAAAATTAATTTTAAATGAATTAAATGTAATAATTAATTAAAAACTTGCATGTACGTGTGTGTATAAATTTGATTACTTTTCTGGTGGTTTATTCAGAAGCAATGGAAGTATCCAATAATGCGATATTCACCCACGAATTTCACGGGGTGTACAATTTCCCTAAATTTGCCACCGCCCAAACAAGCTGTTCTTAAAGAGTGAAAGTAAATAAAAGAAAAGTATATTAAATCAGCATAAAATATAAAGAAGTATCGTATGAAATGAAAGCTAGTGCGATTCCACCTGTAATTGCAAAATTAAACGTCTGAATTTTTTTATATCCAACTAATTTTATAATTGGCCCAAACGAAAACAATACCCAGTGGCCAACTTAATGTAAAAGAAAAGGCCCAAGCTGGGCTTTCGTCTACGTACTGTTCCTTAAATTGTAGCTAGTAGGTGATCCTGCAACTCCAATGATTCCCCATTTTGGAGATTTCCTCAAAATGGGGAATGGTCAAATCCAACCATTCTCCATATAGTATATCCCCAAAACTTCATTTTGGAGAATTATTATTATATTAATTTTTTTTTAATTTTGATTTAATTTAATGTGTTTAATATTTTTTTGGTTATTGGGAATAGATTTGATGCGAAGAAATTAATATAATAATAATAATAAAAAAATATTATTACTTTATTGGAATCTGAAATGGGAAATGAAAAATGAGGAAGATTGTTAGAGCAAAAACACTGTAGATCCTGCAAAATGGAATTTGGGGAATGGAAAATGAGGAAAATGATTTAACATGCTCTTACAGATTTTATTTCAAAGGCGGGGCCAGCATTCTTAACCAGGGGGGCATTGGGGCACTCCAGCAAGCCACACAAGCAACGCAATTTGTTGTAGATTTGACTATGTCATATAAATAAAACTTATATATTCAGCCATGCATAAGGGCAATTAACAATTACATACTCAAATCCTTTTCCTCATATTTATTTCCTACCTTTGTGTTAGGTACAAACTAAAGAAAAATACATGGATCCAATAAATATGTTTGAGGTTTTTCTATAACGCAATTCAATGGACTTGATTTTCCTTATTTTCTGTGTAATAGTATGCTAACTGACAACCATATATGCCATTGAGAGATATATAAAAGATTTAAATTAACCATTGAAATCACATCTTCTTGTCAATTGTCCCCGCCTCATTTTATTCCCTACAAATAAATATTCATATTCTGTTATTTCTGTCATGTAATAATTTTTCACTAAAAATCCTTACATAATCTCCCCCTTTATAAATTACTAACCCTTTTGAAATAAACTCACAACACATCCAATGTTTCCACAACAAAATTAAACCATATTTCTGCTAGAGGTATCAAACAAATCATTATAAAAAAAATTCATCATCAATATCCAAGACCCAATTCTGAGTTCATTGACATGCTAAACCTGTAGAAGAATCTTCTTAACCAATTTGAAGTCATTTTTAACCACCACCATCATTGAATCATATCACAATTAATGTCGGTAGAGTGTTAAAAATACCTCTAATATTGAGCAGAGAAATTGACAAACAAAGGACCGAGGGACAAACGAAACAAGGCATGAGTTAAGCAGTGTTTGCTAGAATTGGCAAAGAAATTAAGATGCTGGAGTTTGCTTCATTTGGGCAAAGATAGTTTAAATATAGAATTCTATTTTTTATTTTTTTACTCAATAGAGCAAAACAACATGATTTGCTCTTGCTGAGTTATTGACCCTCCTTGATCATCACTAGCGCCGCCTTTGGCTCCCTCCTTTTTAATTACGTGTCGTTTTTTTCAAGTTTGTCGACACCAAAATTACACTAATTAAGATAATAAAAATACTAATGAGAAAGATGTTCACATAATTGTAAGAAAATGATAAATAATTTAGAGTAAAGAAATGAGAGAGGGATGGAGTGGTCTTATTTTCATCATAGAATCTAGATGATAGGGTACTAATTTGAGAGGTTTGACAATAAAAAAACTCACAAATAAATTATATATACGGGTTTCTTATTGCTTTATGCTTTTTATCTCATTCCTTGTAAGAATGTTACACTTATAAGTAGTTGAAGTGTTCGTGAAACTTGGTTATAACGAGTGATTTATAAGTTATAAAAATTGTTAAATGATTAAAAAAGACATTTGCTGTTTATTATATAAAACTGAACTTTGTGTTCGATAAAAAAGAATTCAACTTTGTGCATAAATTATACAATGTATTTTAATTCATATGCATGTGTGTTGATATGCTGATAAAAATGTAAATAAAGTAAAAATGTACAATACCATATTATCAAAATAAAATATTACTAAAGTTAGTAGAACATTATATTATTTGATCTGTATTTATAATAATAAAAAAATGGAGGTCGCTAGGTAAATAAATCAATAGAAGAAATAGAGAAAACAGTAGTGTGGACATTGTAGTTTGGAATTTTTGAACTTGAACAAGGATGGAGAGGTAAATACTCTTGATAATTTCCATTTACCGAATAAATTTTATGTAGATAAAGAAGTGCCTTCAAAAAAATTGGACCAAAAGCATGATAAAAATAGCTTCAACAAGAAGATGCGAATCTAAAACTGATTATATGAAAAAAAAAATATGATATTTCTGGAGCGTAGTTGATATTTATGAAGACATAAGCCTATTTATAGACTCACAAAGATAATGAACTTAACAAAATATATAACAAAATATAATTTTGGTTTTGATTTCAAGGAATTTCAAAGGCATGCAATTTCCACTCTCACTTGGGTTCAAAGAAACAACGAGGAATAATTGTAGAAGACGGCTGAGATGGAGGATGAAAAAGAGCCAAAACAGGAGTGAACGAAGAACAAGAAGATGGGATTTTAAATTGAGTAATTTGCTTGGTCAAGCCATACAGCTTATATGCGGGAAGAGAAAAAAGCTAGGAATTGGAGCTTATATTTTTTAGCTTATAAGCCACAGAGTTGAGTTATGAGAAACACCTATAGAAGGTGCTTTTTTTAAAATGGTTTTACTAGCATTTAAGCATTGGGGAACATCCTCATAATATATCTATAGGATTTTTTTTGCTGATATAACAATATGAAGATAATTAGCCAAGAGTTTTGTACATGAAATCATATACTAAGAAATCCACTCCCTTCGTAAATATTTCTAGCTCTGTCGCTGGGTATAACAACTCATATATCATGTATATATAATAGCTCTTATATCATGTATAAAGCTTTCATAACATGAGTTTTACAACGAAATTGAGTATGATATAGGAGTTGTTAAACTTGGTATAAGAGGACTTAGATCAAATGTAAGACTGTTAATTTTTTATCATTTCAAAAAAGTTGAATTTTATATTTAATGATAAAAATAAGATCAACAAACATACAATTTGAATAGAAAAGAACAAAATATTCATACGGTCATTTTAAATTAAATATTCAACTTAATTAAAAAAAAGAAGTTATGTTAAAAAAATGATAGAAAAAGAAATAAAAACTTCTTAAAAAAGAAGTGATACTATTGTCTTGACAAACATAAATGAGATAAATTTTATGGTATTTGGTTGTATTTCTAAAAAATATATCAATTTCTTAATGTAAATAAACTACAAAACCACACATCTTTTTGTACTTTTAATGGGATTAGATCCTTGCTACTATAAAATTTCTTGGCAGTCAACGGTCAAAATATAAAATTTAAATGAAAAATAATATTTTTGGATACTTTCCGGTTATGATTTATAAGGCCTATGCAGCGGTATTTGTTACACCACCTTACAGACTAGCCCTGATTCTGCTGCATAGTTATTAGTTAGAACAGTTAATTATTCAATATATAGGTGAACTTAATTTCATGTTTATCAACTTTTATGTAGAGTCGTTATTTCTCGTGACTAACATTATAGATTATATTATTTTGTAAAAAATAATTTTTATAAGTAAAGTTGGGATCATGACAATGTGGAATAAACTAATGGGGTCACAAGTTAAAATCTATATTCAGAAACAATGGGAAGAAATTTTGGGTTATTTCTTTTAACAAATGTTTACTTTCTCTTATTTTATCATGAAATGAATGTCAATATTTATTGTAAATTAATTATGACACCGTATTTCTTTCATTCATTCATGCTTCAAATACTATATGATATTTTAGGGCTTGCATTAAATGTTGAGTGACAATTATTGAATTCAACATTTCTGTAAAATTATTGGTTTCTTAACTATTTACCAATTTATTACATCAACAACAATGCACGGGTAAATTAATTGCATGGTTATTTGTCATGTTGCCTGGCCCCTGATAATCGAGATATTAAATTCATTCTTTTCAGTAAAGAACTGAATTTTTTTAACAAATTCCACATTTTAATCTTAAGTAAAAAATAAAAAAAATGACATTAAAATTTAATTATAAATATAAATATAAAATATAAAATATATTTCACCCATGGACGGCTCAGGGCCGACAACTGGCTCTGTCTTAATTCTCTATTTTAGGCAAATACTGTTAAATAAAAATGGTTAACCCCTTTTAATAAAAAAATTTGCATACTAAAATAAAATGTATATTTTATTAAAAATTATTATTATAATGAACTATATTCAATATTTACAAAGAAACATGTAGATAAATATAGCTAAAATTCAATGTATGTCCGCTAAAAATAAATTAGATCATATAATTCAAACATTATAGTAAACATTGTTTTGTACAAATTAAAAACATAGGATAAATTAAAAAAATGTGTACCTTTCCGAGTTATGGATCATAGGTGATGGCGTCGGCGGCCAACCCGATAGCCAGATCTGGCCAAAAATGCCCATATTTTTATTAGGTTTATATATATTTATAAGAATTAAGAATTCAAAGTGAATCAACTAGATTTTTAACTTATTATTTATTAGAATATAAATAATTTTTATGTACAAGTTTTTTTAAATAAAATGGACTCGTGTTTCCTATTTCAAGAGGCGGATCTACAGCCAAGTCTGTATTGAATCTTCTTGGCTTAGTGCCATGGCACCCAAATCTTTTACTAGTATATATAATAGATCAGAAAAATACATAGTTCAGTTGGATGGGTAGTTTAGTTTGATTCCTCAAGCCAACATCAAGGTTTTCTTGTTTTGTTTCCTTCTAGAACTAGTCTGATACTTATTAATGCTCATTTTTATCTTTCCGACAATAACTAAAATTTGAAAGAAAAACAATTCGGACCCCTCGGTTATGAGTTCTAGGCAGTTGCACTTGCCAGCAAGCGGATCCAATGTAAATAAAAATTGTACTAGAAAAGGTAATATGGAAATGACTCTACATTATTTGTTACTCACTCCGTCTACTAAATATTGTCGTTTTAGAGGAATTTCATTGTCTCTTTTTTTTGTCATTTTGTATTTCCAAGATGTTTTTTTTCCAAGTTTTCCATTCCTACCCTTATTAATTTGTTCAACTTCCAAGATAATTATATTATAATCTCCAATAATAAGAGAAGATCATAGGTCAAGTTGTTTTTATTGAACAAATTAATAGTTTTGAAAATTGAATGGGACATTTATGAAAGGGTATACTAGTAAATCGTCTCATTTGGTTAGTTGTTATCTTAAAAACTGTGAATTAGTTAAAACGACAATATTTAGTAGACGAAAGAAGTAGTAACCTATTCAAGTGGCCCGTGATTTGTCTATCATAGTTCATTTATATATTTGATCCATATGGAATACATGTTATCCGTTTAATCTTTGTGTTACGAAACTTATTACTTCTTTGGTCCATTTAGTATATATTATATATATTATTAGTAACATTAACAGAAGTTCCACAATACACCAATGTCTCAAAAGGTAAAATTCGACCAAATGTATAACTTGTAAACCACATAAATCAAATGGGTAACCGAGCTATGCCACAAAAATGAAACAACGTGAGTATCGCCACATACGACAAAATGTATCGATTCGATTAAGGTTATGATTGTTTCATCAACATAAGGAGCTAGCATTTTATGTTCATAACTAAGTAATGCAGGATTCCAACACACCGCTCATTATCATCAAATTGGTCCAACAACATTGCTCATGGCTCTAATACCATGCAAGTAAGCATCCACATATAATCCCAAATAGTACCCATTGATGTTAACATTGATTCATCAATATAAGGAGTGTTAGTAATTTAGTATAATTGGATTGACTAGTTGATCAATGCGATCATAAAATTTCATCGAACAAGTGTAGAGAGTGCTAGTGCACATTTTATTAGGGTTCTATCATGATATTTGAATTTCGAGAGTCCAAGGGCACACCCCCGATAGTGGGGTCCAAAAGCGACAGGCCAGCCTGGTGTCTTAGGGGCAGCGCCCCTAGTTGGGGTTGAGCTATCTTGGGGGAGGTACTATCTCTTTAGTGTCAAAGAAATAAACTTATATGACTAAACAATGGAATATGAGTTTGTAGCATTAGCAACTGCTGCCAGTTGGTAAAGAAGTTAAATAGCTGAGAGATATAATTTATAAAATTCCATTGTGGCCTAAACCAATATCACCTGTATCTATTAGATGTGATAGTGAAACTGTCTTGGCCGATGCTTATAGACAAGTGTACAAAGGCATGTCTAGACAATTAGGCGTTAGACATAATATAATTCAAGAACGCATCATGCATGGAGTCATATCATTAGAGTAATTTGTTAAAACTACGCATAATTTAGCCGTTCATCTAACCTAAATTTTTAAGAAGAGATCTTGTGCACAAGTCGGCTATGGAGATGAGATCAAAGTTTATCTGAAATCTTTTATATTGAGATACCCATTCTCATTTAATATGACATTACGTGCTGAATTCAATGAGGAAAGCTTGACATCGAATATTCGAACACATTAATAATAACATCCCAATGTGTGTTCAAATTTGCAAATATAGTTTCTCAAAAACTTTTTTTTTTTAAAAATTTCATATGCATGTGCAAGAATAAAAGAGCTACCTATATGAACATGGAATTTGGCCGCTTCAAGAAGTTAGGACTTGGCTTTTGATATGCTTATAAAAGATAAGGACACAAAGCTAGTAAAAGATAGTGTCAAATAAGAACTTGTTAGAATGTTGACTTGTGTGTTTATTATCTTCATGTATTAATTACGCTGAATAACAAAGGTTCAATCCATAGTGACACATTTGTATTCAAATATTTGAAAAGTGTGATATACTAGTTGAAATTAAATCATCACGATATTTCATTTATGCATGAGTTTGTTATTTGTTATAATTTTGTTTAGTTAATCGAGGATTACACTAAAATAGGGGGTTAGTATTTTAATGTAATTGAATCAACTAATTAATTAATGCAATCATAATATTTCATCGAATAAGTTGGGAGAGTGTGAAGTGCATGCTTATTTGGTATCTATCACAATACTTGGAATTCTATGATCCGAGGGCAGCACCACCGACAACGGGATCTAGGGGCGGCAGTCCCTGGCAAGATCCGGGGGTAGCGCTCCAAGCTGGGGGTCGAGCTACAATTTTTTTTTAATTTTAACTCCAAAAAGTCATATTTTTTTATACAACCCGTGTTGCGCTTGCGACACAAGACTCACACTTGTGACAATGGCTCGCACCCGTGATTCGTATTCATATGAGAAACAGAAAGTTTGAATTTTAAATTCACGATCGCGAAAACTTTATCATGATCGTGACACGTATTAATTTTCCAGTATTGTAATTTTGTTGACGGTTATCTACAGTGATTAATTGTCATTGATAAAAAAATCTGCAAAAATAGTTATTTAGGATGGTAATCTGTAGTTTTTTTGGTATGAAAATCGGGCATTGGCAAGATAAATACACAGTTCGGTATATTCACAGCAGATTTTCATTCTAAGTTTTTTATTCTTTGATTTTATCCGATTGAAAATTTTGATAGAAACACTAAATAAGTTTCAATATGAAAATATCCATCACGACTTCAGATGTATCCAAGAATTTCCCAAGGACGAGCGTTGTATTCCAATGAACATGTGGCCTAATCACCTAACCATAAATTTGAACATTTATTAGAAGTTAAGCACAACAACAGTAGGTGTTTAAATACAAAATTGTAAACCATAAAACAAAGTGGACTTGAGAAGGAGTTGGTCCACTTCTTGTTGGCTGTAGCTGAATGACTTGAGAAATAATAAACCAACCGTATCCTTGTCTTTGCCAAATAGACACTTAAGTTGTTGGTATTTATAGCAGGTGACAAGTACCATTGAAGCCTAATCACATCTTGAGGATTTAGGGTAGATCAGTACATAATGATTCTAGCGTAGCGTTGAAACAGAAGACTTCCTAGCTAGGCAATAAAAATGAATCATGACGTGACACATTTCTAGATCAACAGCACATACTAAATATTTTTTACATAAAATGAGAATTTATCCTTCTACATCAATGACATCGGTTTTGAGGGGAAGACTTTGTTGCAGGGCTAAAAAAGTGCGGTAGCAACTGTCAATGGCATTGGTTTTACGCTCAAATATCAAATTATTTTGAACTAGATTATTATCTTTTTTTGTAATTTGGGCTAGAAGTAACTTTTACTTTTTTTAATTGAAGTGGTACCCTAATGAGCCTAATGACGTAAATATCAAATTATTTTTTTTTTTTTTTGTTTTGTTCTTAATTATAGGATTAACTGTAAAGTAAAATCAAGCCGAAAAAGAATATGACACGTTGTGATATAACCAAACTGCTTAATTAATTTGATTTTTCAGTTCTGACCAAACACCAAATTTTCTTCACAAATTGTAGTCTAATTAATGTCTTATAATTTTCAAATCTCTTTTTCTAATCATGAAACATCAAAATAATGTAAGACATATAAACGAAATTTTTATTTATTATGAATGATAATAAGTATTTATAATACTCTCCATCTACTAAATATTATCGTTTTAAATAATTCACAGTTTTTAAGATAACAATTAACCAAATAAGGTAATTTACTAATTTACCCTTTCATAAATGTCCTATTTAATTTTTAAGATTTCATTAATATGTTCAATAAAAATAATTTGCTAGTATTTAAATATTGATTCCTATAGATTAGAATATAATTATCTTGAAAGTTGAACAAATTAGTGGGGATATGAATACAAAATGATAAAATGGCAATGAAAAAGAAAAATCAAATTCTCTCTAAAACGTCAATATTTAGTAGACGGAGTGAGTAATAATTATTAATTTCATCCAAATGTTGATTAATTAATTAATTAATTAACTTTTGAGGATCAATATTAAAAATCAACAAAATTGATTGATTTCCTAAGCATTTGCATAGGGGAGAGCAAAATATTTTAAAACCGAACCGAACCGAATTCATTCGGTTCGGTTTTCGGTTCATGCATTTTCTATATTTTCGGTTCGGTTCGGTTTTCGATTTTTGGATAAAAAATCGAAAATCCATAGAAACGAACCGAAAATCCATATTTTCATTTTTGATTCATCAATTTTGGTCATTGTTCTATGCATTTTCGGTTTTATGCATATTGTAGGCGTTTTTTGAGATTTAGGGTTGTTAGATTTTGGCTTTTTTATATTTTTTCTCATCGGAAACGGGCCAACGATCTAATTTCACAGCCTAAGCTGTGTTTCCGTCACTTTTCGGCCAAAAAACATCGTTTAGGCCTTCAATTTTGCGATTTTCCTATTTTAGGGACCTAATTGCAATTTTTTAAAAGTTTCTGTGCTTGCCTTTTAATTCCGGGCTTTTAACAAGAGTTTTCCTAGCTTATTTATAAGAGAAAAACAATGTCAATTTTAATTTTTGTTCTAAATTAATTTTTCAATTTGATTTTAACAATGGCATCACTATTATTTTTTAGTTGAATTGTGATTATTGGTATTGAATATGGATTTTGCCAAATTTTGTTACTGTTAGTTTTTATGTGTTTACGGGCCAACGATCCAAAGTCACTACGGTGTGAACTCAGTCGCTTTTCGGTCGTTGAAGTTGCAATTTATTCATAATTTGATTATTAATTTATAGTTTCGATGTTTTTCATAGACCGCTGCATCAGTTTAGACTTTTCGAAAAGTAGAATTTTTTAACAATTTTTTATCATTTTCGGTTTAACAATGTTTCGAACCGAACCGAACCGAAATTAATTCGGTTCGGTTTTCGATTCTCACTTTTTTGGATTTTCGGTTTTCGGTTCGGTCCGGTTCGGTTTTCGAACCGAACCGAATTTTGCTCTCCCCTAGCCCTAATTGTCTATTAGGCATACATCATGTCTAACAAATACCACCACCACGCCACCACCATTATTACCACCACTTCCTCCACCTCCTCCTCAATCCCGCTCTCTCTACCATCACCACCATCGTCACTTCCTCCACCCTATTCTCGCTACCACCACCACCACCATCACTTCCTCCACCCCGCTCTCGCTAACACCATCACCTCCTCCACCTCGTTCTCACCACCACCACCTCCTCCTCCATTATGCCACCACAAATATTATCACCATCCCTTCCACCCTTACACTACCATCATTACCACCACTTCCTTCACGCCTCCACGATCACCTCCCCCACCCCACTCTCGCTACAACCACCACTTCCTCCACCCTACTCTCGCTACCACCACAACCACTTCCTCCACCCGTTTTCGCTAAAACCACCTCCTCCTCCACCCCGGCATCACCACTTTCTCCACTTCATCAACGCCATCAGCACCACCATATTATTACTACATCCACCCTTAGTTTATTCGATTATCACAACTTCCTCCACCCCACCTCAACCACCACCATGTCATTACCAATACTACTACCACACTTTCTCTACTCCACCACCACCACTACCATCACCACTGCATATTGTATATTTCACATATCTTACAATATATATAGATATATAAATAAAAATATGATATTGTATATTTGAATTTGTGATTGAAAAATATTTTCCGGATAAGTAAACAAACATTATAAATATTTTATAGTAATGTAACCAAACATAAGAAAATATCTTATTTTCTTGCACAATATTTTCCCATGCACAAACTTTTCCTTTACACAATATTTTCCTGCAAACAAATAGGGTCTTAGTGTTTGTTTATGTTTAGGAATTTAACTTACTAGTTAATAGGGATTTTAGTTTGATTTGTTTTTGTGTTGGGCTATGAATTAAATAAAAAAGGTATTTAGTGAATAAAAATACTAATTAATGAATTGTAAAGTTTAAAAGGGTTATTTTTAAACACCAATCTCCATTATTTAAAATCTTATTCTATAAGGGGGTGTTTATAAGAAATACCCTGCAATTTACAAAACCAGAAACTAAAATCATCTTTAGCAAGTAATTCATTATATAAATTATCTTGACACATTGGGTAAAAACAGATAACCAAGTAAAAAATGATTTTACACAAGATCTTTTATTTTTTCATTCTAATATGACACGATACAGTAAATGTTTGTCAATGTATATTTAATCATCTACATGTAGACAATCAAATAAAATCTTGAATAATTAATTTAATATTATATTTATTAATGAGAGAGACTATTTAGTAGATGATTTAACGTCTTTGTTATTATTTATTTTGAAAAAATTACAATAGAAGATCAAATAGATAATCTATCATGGCTACTTTTTAAAATGTCTTGTTTATTTTACCACCTCAACAATGTGAATACTATTTCACATGTCACATAATCCTAGAACCAACAATGTACTAAAGATGCTCCAATGTTTGCTTTTTACTTGTATGTGATTTAGATTTTCAACCTTTCATTCCTCTATTCAGCAAAAAAACCATCATCGAAATCAACCTTTCCTGTCAAATCTTCAATCAACAAATTTCTTTATCTCCAGCCACCGATTATTCTTATTCTCTAAATCTTTCTCGAAAATCCGCTTCTCCGATAAATAAGGTGAATTTTGATTCTAACCCATATTGAATGTTGATTTAACCAAGTTTGAAACTTGTAAATGAGTTGAAAATAAGAAAAACTAATAAATCATGATAACGAATCATGTCTTCTTTTTAGTTTGTTACAACAGAGAAAGATGTGTAATAAATAAGGACATCATTACACATAAAGACTGCAAATTATTTTGTTTGGATGATTTTTAGTTTTTTACTTGTGCATTTGAAATTTGAATAGCGTAGATGAATATGGAGAAATTGTAAAAAGTGTCAACATTAATTATGAGATACTGAATATTATGGCTATGCAGGATTAAAATCATCGATGGTACATGAACTTTTATTTTACTGATATAATGGTACATGAACTTCAAAACTAGACATAAAGATACATAAACTTGTATTTTTATTAACATAATAGTCAAATTTACTGTTTAACCTAGAAAATAATTTAAAATATGTAATTTCTCACCCATAATTTTTTCTCTTACTATTATACCCTTGTCTTCTTCAGCTTCTTTGTTTTGCAATGAACTACTGTGTTGTTTTGTTTTGGGTACGTCGCCATTAGAATATTTCTTAGTCTCGCTCATATGCTTTGCTTCTTATTTCTTTCTTCATGTATCAAAGGGAGCAAAGAAAAGCTCTTTGTGTTTAGAGCTAGTGAATTTATTTCGGTTAGTTTTGATTTGGCATTGATTGGGGCTTCATTGCAGCTCTGGATTATTATATATAAATCTTTTAATCTCTCTATTTGCCGTTATATTCTTCATTGTATTCTAATTCAGCTTCTCTACCGTGTTCAAAAGAGCTTGAATTTAGGGCTAGCGGCTTTATCATTCGTTTAAGCCGAAAATTTGGGTTGCTCTTCCTTGTTTGGAATTTGTTCTTTATTTTGATGGAAAAGGGATAACAGAAGAAAAGACAATTGCAAGGGGATAATATTTGTTGAATGGTGAAATAGGAGACTAAAGAAGAAGACAATTGAAAGAATCCAAAATACGATCTTTAGAAAAGGGTAAGCACCAGAAGAAGCGTAATAGAGACATGAATGAAAAAATGGACATGAATGAAAAACTGAATTGCTATGCACAGCCCGGTATTACTTCGCGCCGCCCGTATTTTTTTAAATACGGACCATAATACCCCCAACCCTATATTTAATCTTTAACATACCATTTTCTCTCTTAATCACAAAATCTCTAAACAAATTCTCTTTGTTTTTTAACGATTTCTTCGTCAATAGATCGACAACAACGCATTCAATCACTCCGGGTAAGTTTTTTATTTCGATTTCATCTAAAATAAAAAAACCCAAACATTAAAATCACCCAAAATAGTGGCTGGTTGTTCCAGCCACTATTTTGGCCGGATTCTAGCCAAAACTGCTGCTGGAACTTTCCAGCAGCAGTTTTGGCTAAAATCAGGCCAAAATTGCTGCTGGAAAGTTACAGCAGCTTTTCAGCAGGCGTAGGTGGATTCGATGTCCGCCTACCCCGCTGCACGAGCGGATAACGGGTCATCCTATACCCTAAGGTAGGTGGACAACGGGTCCGCCTATGCCGCAATACAGGCGGAAACCGGGTCCGCCTGTGGTGCAGATAAGGTGGACACCGGGTCTGCCTGTGCTGCGAGGCTAGCGGATTCTGGGTCCGCCTGTATCGCTGCACTGGCGGATCCAGAATCCGCCTGTAAGTGGTTCGGTGGGATTTCTGTTCGCCGGAATCCGGTTTGCCGCCGGCGAACATAATCCCCACCGGAGATATTTTTTAAAAAAATTATTTTCTTAATATTATGGTTAATTAGTTATGCATAATTGAAAAATTAAATATTTAGTTATATATTAGGTTTTTTTAGGAAAAAAAATTAATTAGTTACATAGTTGAATTATATGTTATATAAGTGAAATAGTAAAGTTAAAAAATTGTAAGTAGTGCATTACATGAGTGAAAAAAATTATGTAAGTTAATAAATGTAAGAT